>JASDQU010947295.1:12428-24936 GCA_032191745.1 Picea mariana
GAATTGACGTCCTCAAAATTGTGTTTTGAATTTCCCGCGAGTTGCAAATAGTGCCCGGAATTCCGCAATATACAATTTGTCTGCAGGAATGTATAAAAACTGTTAATTCTCCTCTTCCCCCCCCCTCTACTATCCCTTTGTTGTTCTATATTAAATCGCAAATATATGATCACGGCCTCATGGATTTGCAAATTGGCAACTCTTTATCTATATATTCACACCATGATCCCGACTGACCGCCATCCCTTTCAATACTTAGCCAATTATGTGATCATCGAGTCCCGGGTTTGCAGTATCCAACACCTATGTCCTACATTCTGTCATATACATCTTGCACCCAAAGAACTTCTATGATCTGCAATTTATGCCTTTACTATTGAGAACTCACTAGGGGTTCGAAAGGATTTGCATTAATAAGCGAACAGTAGATGTTCTTTTGTGAGATACTTAGTCATTTTTCCCTTGTTTTCTTCCTGTGTATTATCACTTTCTAGTTATATACTTAGTCTCCTTTCTATGATCGTTGGTTCCAACATTACCATGTTGACATATCTTCATCTCCATCTATATCCTCACATGACAAATCCGACCGACTGTTGTTCCTTTTCATACTTATTCAATTTTATGCCCACGGTTATCGGGTTGGCACTTTCGAACTCTGTTGCTTCTTGTTCTGTGATATACATCTTCCACTCAAAATTTCTATGATCTACAATTCCACCATGGAATCCTTAGTCCTTTTTCCCTTTTTTTCTTCCCATGTATTATCTGTCTATAAAGTATGGACATGACATTTTATAGAGCATGTACGGATTCCACATTCCATACTTATCCACTTTTTGGATCGCGGGTTCTCGGGTGGGTGAGCTCAAAAATGGGCCTCCATTGTTTCGTGCCCTACAAATAGCACCAAGAATTCCGAGATATACAAATTGACAAGTGGACCTGCGGGCTATCTAGCTCAACATTGCACTTCTATTGTTCTGTGTCCTCCAAAAAACGCTCACATTTTTGCGATATACAAATTGACAAAGGGACTCCAAGATTGTCGAGGTCAAGATTGCCATTGTTTATGCATGGTAATCCCTATGAACTATCTAACAGTATCTAAAAACATTATTTTCAATACTAAATTAGCTCTTACTAGTGACAACTGGACACACTGGTACGAAACAGTTGGCATCACACCCTCCGCAATATACAAATTGACTACCGGATTCAGACATCGTCCGCTATTTTTTGTTACAGATTATGCATTCAAATGTTCCTAGTGATACAATTTGAACATCGAGGACTCATGTCTTCTGGAGAGACCTTGTCAACCTGTTTTAGATCCTCCTATTGTTGGGTTCACAAAATTTCCAATTCTTGGATACTTTTTCGGGTTGGTGCTTTCAAACTCTACTGGTTCTTGTTTCGTGATATACATCTTGCACTCAAAATTTTCGTTCTCTACAATTCCACCGCACACTCAGCCCATTTTCCCTTTTCTTCTTCCCGTTTTTTATCTCCTTCTAGTTATATACTTAGTCACGTTTCTATGATCACGGGTTCCAATGTTGGTGGGCTAACATATCTTCATTTCCATCTATATCCTCACATGACAAATCTGACCGACCGTTGTTCATTTCCATACTTAGCCAATTTTATGGCCGCACTTGTCGGTTTGGCGCTTTCGAACTCTGGTGCTTCTTGTTCTGTGATATACATCTTGAACTCAAAACTTTCGTCATATACAATTCCACCACAGACTCCTCTAACTCGCAAGCTTCATTCTACCACGGTTCACAAATGTTACAAAGTATCTGTCATTTCCTTCCATCCCCACTAACTTCCTGTCGTTCCTAATATACATTGGTTGTGCTCTTACTAGTGAAAACTGAAAACAATGGTATGAAATAGTTGGCATCTGACCCTCCACAATATATAAATTAACTACAGGGTTCACATCTTGTACTCAAATTTTATGTGATCTACAATTCCACCACAGACTCCTTAGTCCTTTTTCCCTTTTCTTCTTCCCATGTATTATGGCTTTCTAGTTATATACTTAGTCTCCTTTCTATGATCGTGGGTTTCAGCATTGGTAGGATAACATATATTTATCTCCATCTAGATAATGACATGAAAAATCCGATTGACTGTTGTTTCTTTCCATACTTAGCCAATTTTATGGTTGTGGTTGTTGGGCTCGCGGTTTCGAACTCTGGTGCTTCTTGTTCCATGATGTACATCTTGCACTCAAAACTTTTTTGATCTACAATTACACCGCGGACTCCTTGAACTTGTAAGCTTCACTCTATTAGGGTTCACAAATGTTTCAAAGTATCTGTTGCTGCCTTCCATCCCCACTAACTTCTTTTCCTTCCTAATATACATTGGTTATGCTCTTACTAGTGACTCTTACTAGTGACAATTGCACACACTGATATGAAACAGTTGGCATCTGACCCTCTGCAATATACAAATTGACTATCGGATTCTGACATCATCCCCTCTTCCGTGTTACAGATTATGCATTCAAATGTTTCAAACGATACAATTTGATCATCGGGGCCTCACGTCTTCTGCAGAGACCTTGTCAGCCTATTTTGGATCCTCGTGTTGACGACTTCACGAAATCTCCAATTCTTTGTGATTGTTTTGGGTTGCCACATTTGAACTCTGCTACTTCTTGTTCCATGATATACATATTGCACTCAAAATTTATGTGATTTACAATTCCACTGTGGACTCCTTAGTCCTCTTTCCCTTTTCTTCTTCCCATGTATTATCACTTTGTGGTTATATACTTAGTCTCTTTTCTATGATCTCAGGTTCCAGCATTGGTGGGCTAACATATCTTCATCTCCATCTATATCTTCACATGACAAATCTGACCGACTGTTGTTCCTTTCCATACTTAGCCAATTTTATGGCTGCAGTTGTCAAGTTGGCACTTTCTGATGCTTCTTGTTATGTGCTATACATCGTGCACTCAAAAATTTCGTGATCTACAATTCCACCGCGGACTCCTCGGACTCGCAAGCTTCACTCTACCATGTCTCACAAATGTTTCAAAGTATCTGTTGTTTCCTTCCATCCCCACTAACTTCTTGTCCTTCCTAATATACATTAGTTATGCTCTTACTAGTGATATACAAATTGCTCTTTGGACTGTCCTATCATACCCTCTTCGGTGTTACGCGTATTACACTCAAAAAGTTATGAGACATACAATTTGACCCTCGTTCCCTCACCTCCAATGGTTGTACCTTGTAACCCTATTTTGAAGTTGCTTTTTCCCGTACCCGCGACCTTCATACTTTCTTAGTATGCAATTAGAAACCTTTCATGGTAACAGTTGGCCATGCAGGAACCGTCAACATTGTCATTAATGAGCAAAACGCTCGAGGATATCTCCCATTATTATGCATTAAACCAAGATCTGCGGAGAGTTATATTGTCCCTTTCGATTGTTCATCTCAAACATGCATCGTCGTGTTGGCCTGCTCAAAAAATATACAATGATTAATCTCTCATTGTTGTATCAACCATGTTCACATTTCGATGTATGTAATTACTAGTGTTTAATGTTAAAAACGCATCATGCAACAACCATCCAAATTGTCATTAATGAACGAAAGTCTCGAGGAGATCTCCCATTCACACGCATTGGACCAAGATTTGCGCAGGGTTATATTATCCCTTCCAACTTTTCATTTCATTCATCATCTGGAGAAAACAAACATTCTTGTAGACTTATGGAAGCAGGTCGACAACATTTTTGTGGAGATACAGTAAATATCTTCGGACATCAGGACCAGAAATTCGAGTGGTCCAGGGCATACTTTTACTATCCATCCCATTCCTCCCATAACGAAGTGATTTGGACCAGAACGAAGTGATTTGGACCTCAGGAATCACTCATGTAGGATGCGTCCCTGAGGTTTTTGACTGTAAGGAGGTGGTCTCTTGGTGCGTCAAAAAATATATTCCAAGGCAAAGAATTATTCCACTGTGCGACCATTCTCTTGTTTCTTTGTCATCTTAGGTCTTTTGCAAGATGTTAAAATTGTCGGAGCCAACATTGACCTTCAGAGGACAAGACTACAAGCAGTTCCTAGAAAAAAATGACAATGATTTGGACATCTTAGCCAATTTCCTCGAAGAACCGACAACAGTTCCTAAATATATCACAAAGTTGCAGGTAAGTTCCTTTTTGCTTGGTTGTTTACAATAATAATGGGACAGGCATTCACGACAAGAATTTCCCATATAATTATTTATATTTTGTACTTCACAGTCAAGGAACAATTCATTTTTGATTGGGGGAAGCTAATTTCCATTGAGATTGGTTCCCAGTTGTCATGATTCAAAGAATCGAATAAATTTTATATGTCATCCTACTTGATTTTCGCAATAGAGCATTGTTGTCTGTTTCCAAAAATTTCTCTTTATAATAAAATAAATTGTGGATTCGGCCCAGTAACATTCTGGTACTAGGCCTTATGGAGGCACAAGGCCTCTCATTGTTTTTATGAGGTTTTTAATGTCTTTGTCTTAGTTTTCAAAGATTTATTGTTAAGGAAGGATGCTTTGCAGATGACTGGTTAGGAAACCGAGTTTTTGAATAGGAAGGGCACACTTGAAAAAAAGGAAAATCATAGTGTACTAATGGTCTTTGGCTCTAAGGAAAATACTTCTTTCCTTCCATGCCACATCATGGACAAGATGTTTGTTGCAAAAATAGCAAGGCAATACAACTAATGGTTGCATTTTTTCCATGACAAGAAAAAAAAAACAGTTCATTCCTCTGCCCTGGAAAGTCAGAGACTTCGTGTGCAGAAACATCAACAAGATTGACAAATTTTTCGGCCATTTAAAGAAATTGAACCTAACATATGTTGAAAGGATAAAAGGGTTCGACCCTAATGGGATTTTTTGAGAACATTTACCGGCAGTTGGATTTAACAACTCTTTTATCCATAGACACCTAACAGAAGACAGGGATAGTGACGACAACAATCCTTCTTCTAGCGATTGCGATACATAGACATTGCAAAGTGTAACTGAATTGTACAGACAATAAGGAAAAATATCTGGTGAGAAGAGTGCCTAGTCCCCTGCTAGCACTCCCAAGAGAACGACATCACAAAGCATCACTTCAACGACCCACCCCAGTAAGAAATCAGCCCAGAAATCTTCAAACAGAGGAGGAGATAAAAACCCTCCTCACATAAAAATTTATAGTTCTCACAAAATTCCACTGACAAGAAGAGAAAAAACAATGCAGGGCAAGCGGACGAACCCGAAATTGAAAGTGAACAGGTGCAACTTGAAATTGAAACTGAGCATATGCACAAAATTGGGTTGTCCGCAGTGGAAATAGTTGAGACCAAAATTTTTGATGAAGATGAATCCTTCGTATTTTGGAGTGTTGTTTTTTATAGCCAATCTAAAAGTACGGTCATTGAAAAGAGAGATGTAACAAATAGGAAAGGAAAATCTCGCACAAAAATTAACTTTAGGAAAATGTGGCCGACCCAAATCTCCCTATTTCACCAAGTAACCGGTGATGCTCTTCATGATTTCATTGTAGGAATTGAAGCGAAAAATGCTAGATTGAAAGACCGCCTCAACGAATTTGAGCAGGATTTCATTGCCACCCCAGAATTTTCCAGTCCTTTAGCAAAAAATGTGTCTGCTAACACTGCAACCAAGATGAAAGTAACCTCTACCCTCCTTGCATGATCTAGAGCCCTTGTAGAGAATAAAATCAACAAAATAATGCAGCTAGTTACTGAATCCTCAGAAACATTGAAAAAATTAGTTTCCTTCCAAAAGAAGGCAAATGATTTGCTCGAACATTTGGAGGTGATTTTAAAAAATGATCAGCATTTCTGTGAAGAGGTGTTGACCCATTTTTCCAACCATGTCGTCAACACATCGGAACTGAAAAGAAGACAAGAGAAACTACGCTCCCCAAAGAGGACCAAAAAATAAAAAGCATGTTGGCAAAAGATATTTAATAACCTGGAGCTCATTGTCGAATCATGTAAACAAACCATATCAGAAAAAGAAGAATTATTCACAAGCCTAATCCAAATAGATTTAGTTGGAAGTACCAATAAGGTTCAAGACCCGAACTTAATTCCCAAATCCTTTTCAATGACCAAATAATCCTTCCATGATCAACAACTTGATATTTTAAATGGGTTTTCTTTCGAAAAGTTTTACGGCATAGTTGAACATCGTGTAGATGAGCTTGAGCGTTGGGTACTAGACTATTTGGCACACAATGAAGAAATTGAACAGAGTCTGCATAGTATTTCAATTGATCTAAGGAAATTAGAAAACGACCTTTACAACATAGAAATTCAGGATGACATCAAAATGGCCCCCATGAGAAGCTACATCGAAGAATGGCTCCAACAGAGAATGAACAACCTCGTCCAAGAAGGGCAACAACCGGTCGATATGATTCCACTGACCATCAACGACAACAAAAAAAATGCATCGGCTTCATAGTAAGTCTATACTGGCATATTGTATTCTTTATCAATACAGTTTAAGTCTATATTGTCATCCTATTTTCTTTATCAATCCAGTTATTACCTCTTTAAATAGAAAACTGTAACCAAATATTCATAACTTCCAATATCTTCTTTTCATGTCTTCCTCTCTACCATCTCGCACTTCTTCTTTCGGCATTCCTAATTCTTGTACTTATTTCTTTTTATTGTCTGTGGGAGCCCCAATCCCAGTCTATATGAAAAACGCATTTAAATTTCTAGAAATATGTAACAGACATTATTAAGTTTTGATAAATTTCACAGAAAACTGATTCGGGAATGTCTTTATTGTATGCTAAATTTTGGGTGTCTAGGTGTTGGGTATGTGTTATATTCTTTGCATGTGTGTGTGTGGGCGCATTAGATTCAACAACTGCATTTGACGATTTTGATATTTTTAGCGGTTTTCTAAATTAATCCTGGATTAAGGGATTAGGGTTTTGGTATCTACGAAATACCTAAAAACATTGTGTATAGTGTATGGTGAATGGTGAAATTCGATATAATTAAACAAGAAAGGTTTTCCTCGGTTGAGGGTTTCTGGTATAAATCTTTGTGTACTATGTGAATGAGCCATTGATTAATTTTTGTTTTTCTCAAGAATATATATGCATTGCTTTACTTCATAGGTTTAAAACTTACAGTGGTATCAGAGCTCATTTTTTTCTTCAGAGGGACGCCTTTGTTGCTGAGGGTTTGGCTCGGTCTTGAAAGATCAATTTTATATTGGGTTTGTGATAAACTTGGGTTTAGTGGAGCTTTTGCAATGGAGATTTGAGTATAGAAAGAGGAATGGTGAGCTCTTCTAGAATCTAGATAGAGAAGTTCAACGATAAAAACTTTGAGCTATGGAAGCTCAAAATGGAGGACCTTATTGTAGACAAAGAACAATGGATCATTGTGGATCCTGGTACACAGCCTACTGGTACACCATCTACTAGTACACAGGCTACTGGTACACAACCTACTAGTACATAAACTACTAGTACACCATGTACTGGTATGTCAAAGGAATATTGGGAGAAGTTATACTGAAGAGAAAGGAGTATTATTCGACTCTACATGGAAGATTCAGTGTTTTTGAATGTCTCGGGAGAATCTATAGCCAAGGAACTATGGGATAAGTTAGGGAATTTGTATCAATAAAATTCCCTGGTAAACAAGTTGTTTCTTCGAAAGAAGTTGTATCATCTTAGGATGGAAGATGGAGATTTTGTGACAGAACATCTAAATGCCTTTAATACTCTGGTAAGTCAACTTGTCTTTGTTAATATTACAATTGCAGAAGAAGATAAGTTTATTACTTTGTTATGTTCTTTTCCAGACTCTTGGGATAATCTGGTTGTAGCAATTGGTAGTACCACTCAATCTAGACTGAAGTATGAGGATGTAGTTTCATCCTTTTTATCTGAAGAGATGAGGCAGAAAGGCATGGATAGTCATAGCACAGATGCTTTATTTGTAAGAGGTCATACCCAAGACAAGAATCCTGGTAGGCCTTTCAGGGGGGAGATCTAAATCTACAAGTAGATCTAAGTCTCCAGGAAAATCTTTGAGGAAATGTTGGAAGTGTGGTAAAACAGGGTACTATAAGAAAGATTGCAAGTCTAAGAAGGTTGATAAACCAAAGTGATCTGATAGTACCTCTTCCACAGAGGAGAAAACCTCCACTAAAGAAGGAGGTGATGTTTACCTGGCATATACAGTTACACATACAGACTATGATGTATGGTTGATTGACTCAGGTGCATCATACCATATGAATCCTCACAGGGAGTGGTTCTCTGAATATGAAAAATACAATGGTGGTGATGTATTCCTAGGAGATGACTTGACAACCAAAATTATGGAACGTGGAAGGGTTAAGTTTTTTCTAAAATATGGAAGGATTAGAACTCTCCCTAGGGTTCTGCACATTCCAAAACTTGTCAAGAGCCTATTATCTATAAGCAAGTTGGATGATGCAGGAGTGGATACTATATTTGGAAAGAAAACTTGAAATATGGTACGAGGGGAAATGGTGTTGATGAGGGGATTTCATTGTGGAACTCTGTACAAGTTTTTGGGAAGATATTATACTAATGGGTGTAATATGTTTGTTGTCCTTGAGAAGACAAATAAAAAAGACAAGACCAATATCATCCCTGAAAAGAAGACCATGTTGTGGCATCAAAGACTAGGGCATATTGGAGAAAAGGGCCTTCGAACACTACACAGTAAATGCATGGTTGAAGGTATGTCTAATTGCACTCTGGATTTTGATTTCTATGAAAATTTCATATATGGTAAACAGAATCGAGTAAGATTTCCATCTGGTGCTACAAGAGTAAAGGGGATCTTAGAATTGATACACAATGATGTGTTTGGACCTGTGCCTATTCCATCACTAGGTAAGTCTGTGTATTATGTTTCATTCATAGATGATTTCTCAAGGTACACATGGATTTATTTTCTTAGAAATAAATCTGAGGTATTTGATAAATTTTCAGAGATTAAGGCTCTGGTAGAAAATCAGGCAGAGAAGAAAATAAAGGTATTGAGAATAGATAATGGTGGATAATTATATGGAAATGAATTCAAAGAATTATGTAAGAAGTGTGGTATAGCAAGCCAAAAGACTACTCCATACACTTCTCAGCAGAATGGAGTTGCAGAAAGGATGAACAAGACACTGATGGAAAAATCAAGGAGCATGCTCAATGGTGTTGAGTTAGGACAAGAATTCTTACCAAAGGCAGTGCGTACAACATGTTCCCTGGTCAATTGATCACCTTCATCAACATTGGATGATAAAACTCCACATGAGGTATGGACTGAAAAGAAACCCTCTCTTCAACATCTCAGAGTGTTTGGTTGTGATTCTTATGTACATGTTCCAAAGGAAAATAGGAGTAAGCTGGATAAAAAGGCTGAAAAGTGTATCTTTATTGGTTATAAATATGGTGTGAAAGGTTATAAGCTTTGAAACCCAAAAACTAAGAAAATTGTTTCCAGTCAGGATGTTGTTTTTAGAGAGGTAAAAAATGTGTCCAAACATGAATTCCTACCAAGGCAAGATGAACCTGAGAAAATAGAGCTAGAGTTGGATGATGAAAAATATGAATCATCTGAAGAAGATGAAGCAACAGAAGAAGAAGAAGAACCTCATACCCTAGTATTGAGGATATCAGTGAGAGAAATAAGGAAACCAGAAAGGTATAGTCCACCTAATTTTTGTTTCAATTTTTCTTTATCTATTACTAATGATGATCCCAAAACTGTCAAGGAAGCAGTGAATTTAAAGGATAGTAAACTATGGAAGAAGGCCATGGTTGAAGAAATGGATGCCTTGGATAAGAATGAGGTATGGGATATAGTTGAGTTTCCAGCTGGAAGAAAATCTATTGGTAGCAAATGGTTATTTAAGAAGTTTAATGCAGAAGGAAAAGTGGAGAAACACAAAGCTTGGTGTGTAGCAAAAGGTTATTCCCAGGTAGAGGGAATTGACTTTGGTGAGATTTTTTCTCCTGTTGCTAAGTTAACTTCTATTAGATTTCTTTTATCTATTGCTGTTGCTTTTGATATTGAAGTGGAACAGATGGATGTGAAGAGAACATTCCTACATGGGGATCTAGAAGAAGAAATCTACATGAAGCAGCCAGAAGGCTTTGTAGTGAAGGGAAAGAAAGAGATGGTTTGTAAGCTAAAGAAGTCACTATATGGTCTGAAGCAATCACCCAGGATGTGGTACCAAAATTTTTACACATACATCCTTGGATTGGGATTTGTGAGAAGAAAGGTCGATCACTATGTATATTCCAAGCAGGTTGGCAATGACTTCATTTATGTAATTTTGTATGTTGATGACATGTTGTTTATAGGAAATAACATGAATGTTATCAAGGAGGTGAAATCACAGCTATCCTCCAAATTTGACATCAAGGATCTCGGTGGTGCTAACTTCTTTCTAGGAATGGAAATTAAAATATATCGTGCAAACAGGAAACTCTGGTTGAATTAGAGAAAATATGTTGAGACAATATTGCAGAGGTTTAATATGCATGGAAGTAAATCGGTCAAGGTTCATATTCCTATAAGTGTAAATTTATCTGCAGATCAGTGTCCCAAGACACATGAAGAAGAAGAGGACATGTCCCATGTTTCATATGCCAGTGCAGTTGGCAATGTGATGTATGCAATAGTATGTACTAGACCATACATTTCACATGCAATGGAAATTTTGAGAAGGTATATGTCAAAACCAGGGAAGGAGCATTGGACAACAGTAAAGAGGGTCTTCAGGTATTTGCGTGGCACTACCAATTATTGATTGTGCTACCAAGGAAGACCAGGATTGGACAAAGTGGTGGACATACATCGTTTTGTTGATGCAGACTAGGATGGAGATATGGATCGCAGAAGATCTATAAGTGGGTATATATTTAATCTATTTGGAGGAGCAATTAGTTGGATGAGAAAAAGACAGGCTATAGTGGAACTCTAAACTACAGAAGTTGAATACATGGCATCCACTCATGCAATAAAGGACGTAGTATGGTTACAGAGATTGTGTTCAGGTATTGGGTTGGTACAACAAGAATTGAGATTAGATTGTGACAGTCAAAGTGCAATCTTCCTAGCAAAGAACCCAGCTTATCATTCGAAGACAAAGCATATTGATGTTCAGTATCACTTTGTGAGAGACATGGTTGAGGAAAAGAAGGTGTTACTGGAAAAGGTTGACACTTTGAAGAATGTTGCAGATTCATTGACAAAGTCTGTGAGCATGAAAAAGTTCTCCTGGTGTAGAGTAACAATGGGCATTGCTGCCCTGGATTGTTGACTATATATAATCATGTGGACCCCTGGATGTAAAAAAAACAACAAGAGGAAGAATGTTGTGTATGTGTTATATTATTTGCATGTGTTTGTGTGGGCACATTAGATTCAACAATTACATATGAAGATCTCTCATATTAGTGTACTTTGTGTCGTGTGCACTAGGCGCTTCTTAGGGGGGGCAGGTATGGCCCTCCCTGGTTACGCGCAGCACCCCCAAAAAATTTTTGGGGCAATTTTCTCTATTTTTACTGGTTTTCTAAATTAATCTCAGATTAAGGGATTAGGGTTTTGGTATCTACAGAATACCTAAAAACATTTTATATATTGCATGGTGAATGGTGAAATTTGATATAATGAAATAAAAAGGTTTTCCCTGGTTGAGGGTTTCCATTATAAATCTCTATGTACTATGTGAATGAGCCATTGATTAATTTTTGTTTTTCTTAAGAATCTATATGCATTTCTTTACTTTGTATTTTTAAAACTTACACCAAGAACCTTTGTTGTTTGTTTCAAAGAAAAATAATTCGGGAATGCTACATTTTTTGTGTCCTAATGTATGCTATTTTTTTTAGTCCAGGAACCTTTGTTGATGTAACAAACGTTATTACTTTCAAAGAAAACTAATTCGAGAATGCCTTTGTTGCACGATGTTGTTACTATTCTATTGTATGCTAAATTTTTTGTATCCAGGAACCTATAATTTGATCAATTTCTATATTTTTTGTGTCCATAAGCCTTTGTTTTAACGAAAACTAATTCGGGAATGCTAATTTTTTTGTGTTTTTTTTCCACGAACCTATGTAACAAACGTTATTACTATTCTATTGTATGCTAATTTTTTTGTGTCCAGGAACCTTTTAAATGTTGATGTCATTTCCAGAAATATCTAACAGACATTATTCATTTTTGATAAATTTCAAGGGAATGCCTTTGTTGCACGACGTTGTTACTATTTTATTGTATGCTACCTTTGGGTGCCTAGGAACCTTTGTTGTTTTCATTTCCAGAAATGTCTAACAAACATTATTAATTTTTGATAAATTTCAAGGGAATACCTTTGTTGCACGACATTGTTACTATTCTATTGTATGTTACCTTTGGGTGTCCAAGAACCTTTGTTGTTCGTTTCA
>JASDQU010947295.1:55117-66476 GCA_032191745.1 Picea mariana
ATGTGGGCCCCATTTGGGTAAGTTAGTACATCAACTTCTCGGGGTCGTAACTTTTGCATACGATCTCCATTTTAGGCGCATGATAGCCCGTTGGAAAGGTATCGTCGATGAGATTCATTTTGGGGGAAATATCGAAGGAAATTCCATATTATTCCCTGTTAACTTCCAGGGAAAGTTAACGGTCTCAAAATATGGATCTAAAGGAAAGTTAAGGAAATTCCATATTACACAGATATGTCGTTTAGCGTCTCAAAATGGCCCCAGAAGTTAAAAACTGCTAAAAATAGTAAATTACCAAAATTGCCAGAAAAGTGTTTTGAGCTAGTTGGAAAAGGTGGGTGGCCACCGATATCCACCTGGATCAATCCTCCCTCCTTAGGAAGCAATGGTATCCATTTCGTTGAGTGCCCGTGGGAGAGGGAAAATGTTTGTTGAATCTGCATCTTAGTGAGTTGTTTTCCTTATTGGAGACGTCATGCTGCTCAGTTTGTGGAAGTCTGTCACGAACCTGTTGAGGCTGAGGTTGTTCAACAAGTCGAGCTACACAAGAGGATGGCGTGCAGAAGGCATATTTGCGCTTTGTTGCAACCTTTTCGACCTGCTTTTGTTGGATAAAAGGTTCTTGGGTCGAGGCTGTAGTGGTTGCAGTGTCCTTCTGTTCCCCTTTTGAACAGATTGTGAAGAAGCTGAATTTTGCAATATGAGATACTACTTTGCGGCACTGTTTAGGTGGAATAATAGTTGAAACTACCTCTGGTATTCTGTAGATATGACCCCATGGAGAAACAATCATAGATGATTTTAGGGGCTAAATTTCGGAAATGGGCTAATTTTCCATGGTTTCTCCCAAACAAATGTTCCTTAATTTCCATTTTTTCTAAAATCGATTCCCCCAAATTCAATAGAATAAAACTATTTTACCTTAAAAATCGCCAAAAATTTATAGAAATTATATAAAATCCTTATAAATTTGAATATTTTTACAAAACTATAGCCAAACATTTTACATTTTTCATATTAAGGACTAGTAAGATTATCCCATGTTTCTACATTTTAATATAACTTTCCATCCTTAAAATCATCCTTGGAAACAATGACACTGTGGGGTCAACACTCATAAACAACATGGTGTCTCCACATATATGACTGGCCCAAGAGAACATCACAGACATCTAGTGGGGAAACATCACATAATACATCATCCTTGAAGGGTTGGATGTCGTATGAAAATCGACATTGTTGGATGACACGAAGATCTCGTCCTTAGTGAAGCCACCCAATGTTGTATGGTTGTGGATGTGGTGTTGTTGACAATCCCAATTGTTTGACGACCTCTGCTGAGATGAGGTTCTTTGGCTTCCGCTATCAATAATAAAATGCAGTGGGGTCCCCTTCACCCACATCTGTGAATGAAAANTGTCTTTGATATCGGCCACCAATGACTATTTTGAGCGACATTCATCGGTGTTGTGCCAAGGGATTTTGTGTAAATCACACCATTTTCCAGTGTCCTTCTTTGTCTTTCCGTGACCCTTCTTTTCATGTGGCTTAGACTAGTTTTCAGGAAGCTATTTTTTAGGGCCGTCTTTCTCATACTTTGGTTGTTGAGGATTTGCATATCCAAACTCCCATTTTTTCTAGTGCTTAACTTCTGCTCGATTTTAAAAACATAACAATAAGCAAAATGAGTGATGAGATGTCCAGAATATCCATTTCAGTTTGGATGTATCTATGTAGAGCCCCACGGTATTTCAGAACCAAATTTCGCTTAGAGTCTTTGATAACCAGCTTGGTGCATAAGGTATGGAAGGTATTGGTGAACTCTGGCACTGCTTGTCCCCTCTCTTGCCACAGTGTGGTCCATCTCATGTGCTGGTCCTCATAGTTGCAAATAGGGTAATAATGTTCCTTTACCGCATCCACAAAAAAATCCCAAGTGGGCTCCACCCCATATATTTCAGACTCCTCTTTGGAAATATGCTCCCAGTAAGTTTCCCACCAATTTTTGACATGGGGGAAAGCCTTAAGGAGTGCGAAGATTATATTTTCTTTGTCGAAAAAATTATGAACAGAGAAATAACCTTCTAACATATTTAACCATTTATCTAGGGCATCCGCATCTATCTGACCTTCAAATATAGGAATATCAAAATTGACCTATACCTTAAAAGGAAAGGTGCCTCCAAAGAGGTAGCTTTATGAAGATGTGCCTGATGCTATAAGGAGGCATTTAAGGATGTGGGAAAAATTATCCATCATTTCGTCCCTTTGTCGCGTGAGAGCTTGCTCAAGCAACAAATTGATAGGATTGTTTGCTCCGTCATTTTTCTTTTCTTCCACCATGGAGGGTTTCTTGGGCGTTCTAGAGAGATTGTCCTCGAGAGAGACAATCTCGAGACCCAACTTGCTATACTCAAGCTTCATCGGGGACATGCACTAAAAAATGAACAAGAGCAGCCTACTCTGATACCACTGATCCAGATTATTTTTGGCATGAAATGAGAGCGGAGATATAACACAGAAATATTAAGAGATATTGCAAGAGAGACAATAATATAATAGAGATATATCGGAAATATAACAAGAGTCATAGATATATAGTAATACATGATTTCTATTAATGAAATAAATGTACATAAACTGTAAAAATACATAGTGAAAGACTCGCTAGAATGGTGGCAACTTATCTCTGAGAAGAGATGTGACGGTTACTCGCATTCGCAAGAAGATGATTACAATAAGGCTCTGAAGGCCTTTTTACAATAAACAATAATGCAAAAAACCCTATAAATCTAAAAACCTAACCCTAGGAGATGAAGCGCCAAAAGTCATGTGAGCACCATTTGGGTAAATTAGTACATCAACTTCCCGGGGTTGTAACTTTTGCATACGGTCTTCGTTTTAGGCACATGATAGCCCGTTGGAAAGGTATCATCGAGTAGATTCATTTTGGGTGAAGTATCGAAGGAACTTTCATG
Source organism: Picea mariana (assembly GCA_032191745.1). Classification (NCBI taxonomy): domain Eukaryota; kingdom Viridiplantae; phylum Streptophyta; class Pinopsida; order Pinales; family Pinaceae; genus Picea; species Picea mariana. The sequence continues at coordinate 58,096 of JASDQU010947295.1, forward strand.
TTTCTCCCTATTTTTCCAAAACAGTCGTTTAGGGTCGCAAAATGGCCTCGGAAGTTAAAAACTGCTAAAAATAGTAAATTACCAAAATTGCCAGAAAATTGTTTTGAGCCAGTTGGAAAAGGTGGGTGGCCACTAATATCCACCTGGATCATGGGTGGGGTAATATTAGAGAAAACATAATTATGGTTTCTCTAATATTACCCCCTTGCTAAAACTAGAACCTAAGCCAAAGCCAATGCTAATCATAAGTAAAAGCTCTATAATTCCAAACATACTACAAGGAGCTACAATTGGACTTGTTCTCTGGGATTGTTTCAACTTTTTTCTACAGGTTTGAAGCAAGAATTGTACAACAATATCTCTTCCTATTGAGAGTTTGACAAACATTAACCAGAAAGTTGCAATAAGATTTTGTTTTTCATATTATGGTGGTTAGGTAATATGAAGCTATATATGAACTAAATAGTGTATAGTTTTAGGTATTATGCATGTACATATACATTTTTGGCATTTTTCATTTTGGAAGGAAAGTTATTTTTTTACCTTTGTTTCTTTGTTTTGACTATTGAGCATTCCAACTTCAACTCTTGTGGGAAAACCTCTTCCTTTTCTATAAAAAAGTTGCATCGATATTTCAAAGTTGAGTTCAGCCAATAGTAATGAACATAAGGATAGAGAGAGGCATGAATTCTATGTCTTGTGATTGGTTTTGTTCCCTATGCTCACCGACTTATATGAGTGAATGGAAAAAGTTGTCTCCAGTTGAAGTAATTCATTGTTTTGATTATTCCTAGGAGTGGATTCAAGTCACTTAGTAGCTAGATAGGAAATAATATTAATGAATGTTTTAAGCATTGGAGTGTTACAAAACCAAAGTTGTAGTCATTACCATCCTTGACTCATTGGATTCTGTGGAGGAAACGAAACCAGACCATTTTTGAAGACAAAAGTCCTTCGGCACTGAAGGTAGCTCATTTGTTGCTATTGGCCTTGAAAGATCACACTCAAGTGAAGATAGACCCTATGTGGAGATCTAGATCTACTCAGACAAATATGGGCAGTGTTTTTGGATGGTTCGATGGAGCGGCCTCTTCGTCTGGATTAAATAGTGGAGCAGGTGGGGTAATAAAAATCAGCGAGAATTGCAGCTACAAATGGTTCTTAAATTGCAGTCCAGGCTCTAATACAAGAGCAGAACTACTAGGAGCATGGGTGCTACTTACCTTGGAAAATAGGTTGTCCTTACAGTCGATACATATTTTAGGTGATTCCAAGATTATTATAGACTATATGTGAGGTAAAGTCCGACTACAGGTTATCTCATTGGAATGTTGGAAGGACCGAGTAAGTGCATTAATCTCTTCCTTTCGAAATTCACCTTTGATCATGTATACAGAGAAGGAAATCAAGAAGTTGATAGCCTTTCAAAGATGGTGCTCAACAAAACACCAGGGAAGCTTACCTTCTATCCATGCATTGAGAATCATGAAGGGCCTCACCTCTTCTTAAACCTTTACTAGTTGTTATGTTGTTCGATTGATGTGCATTGCTATCTTTTTTCACTAGGACATGATGAGAGTTTTTTGGGTTACTATTTTTCATATCTTAGGAGGGTGAGCTTGTCTATTGACATTTCCCCTGGATGAATATTTCACGGCATATCTTTTTGTGGCTCTACTACTCCCCGAAGATGGGATCATGGAGAATGGGAGTTGAATGATTTCATTGATTGTTCCTAAGGAATTCTGCTTTTTAATGACTTTCTGATTGATTAATAGTTTATATTACATATCTAATATAAAGTGAAATTTTTTGGAGAAAAAAAGTCACTTAACATTTAAGATTCATGGGACTTGCATGATAAATATAAAAGAATAATTCATGAAAAGTAAATATTTGTAAAATATTGTTAATATATTTCGAGTTTGGTCTTTTGTTTTCATTTTATTCCACTCGCTTCATACTTGAGTTATTATCTGTGCACATTCCAAGATGGTGTTTATGCCACTTGTCCCCTTTCGGCCATAACTGAAACTTCTCAAATTTGATAGTGCTCCATCTAGCCTCGTTAATGGCAACATGTGTAGCTTCAGGAAAGTTGGTTGTTGGCCTCATTGATGGCAACATGTGTAGCTTGAGGAAAGTTGGTTGTTGGGCATGGGGCTCCAAAGAGTGGCCATGTATGGAAACATTGGTATCTATGGATGAATTTAGGCTATGGATGTGTGAATTGTTTACCTAGCTATAGGGAATACTCAACCATCGAAGAGACATGTGACCTCCTAGCGAAGGGTGGGATGGTTGATGCCCTACAACCCTCTCCTACACCTATCTTTCGAGTCAATGCATGCATAAGGGAGAAAATAAGAATTGGTCTTGGCATCGAGTTATGGACTTTGCATGGTGAATGATGTGGTTATAGGGGTATGACGTCGTGACATTTTTCTTACCTCCATTCACCCAGTCAAATCGAAAAACTGCAAAATCACTTCAGTCTAGGGCTTCAGCAAAGCACTTGTGTTTGGAAATGAATGAGGTCGCCTCTTTTCTTTTGGTTCAGGTTTACTTTTATCCTCGTCCACCAGTTTGAGATGATATATGTTACAAATTTGTAGATTTTACCTGATAAAACTATCATTATCATTTAATAGTATATTTTTAATGGAGTGGGTTAATTCGAGAGCAATCTTTTCTCCTGAGTTATTTTTCCGGCACGTCTTTCGACGTTCCTGTGAACCCTGATCAATGTTCTGAGACTTTGGGTTGGTTTAAAATGGGGCAAAACTCTTGGAGTATGGATCTGAAATGCATGAAACTTTGATCCATGGGAAACTCAAACTACCCTTGAAAATCTAGCCAAATTTAGACCTATTATTTTGCCTGAAAAGGAGATCTGTTTACTTAGCCTACTATTTCTAATTACTTTTATATTAAGACTCTGCTAAGGTTGATATTGTTGATATTATGGTATCTACGGGAGGTATTTACCTCCACGTGTAAACCTGATGGGAATAGAATACTCCGAGAAGCAAGAAGAAACCCTAATGAGTTGGCTAATAACCCTAGAAGACTTGTCAACTCAAGAAGATAATTTGTATTAGGTTATTAGCCTCCAAGAGAAGAAGTCGGCCAGAAGAAATAATAATATACTGAACAAATAGATACCCAGAATGAGAAGTCAGCCCAGGAAGTTAGCCAGAATTACTATAAATATAGGAGGCCAGTCTTCATTCTGGAAGGAAATTCTTAGAAATGCAGAGAAACACGTGTGCACACTACAGTGCTCAGTTTGTGCATAGGTTTGGAGGAGAGTTGTCGTTGCAGCTTCTGCAGCTAGCAGTTACACTTTGTCTTGGACTATCTCTTGGTTAGGGTTTGGACTATCTGATCAACTCTTGTTGGTGCTCTATCCTTGGGGAAAGGTGCACTGCCCTTTGTTTGGATATCTAGCCTAGGGTTTTCTTCCGAAGTGATTCTCTATCAAGTTAAAGGTGCTCGGAGGGTGGCTTTGGCCTATGGTTGGGTGACAATAGTGATATTGTCAATGATAAAATGAGCGCATCTATTATATTCTAACAGGTTATAGGCCCACACCTCCTTCATTCAGTCTAACTGTTGGAAGGAAACATAGCCGTAATGATATTAAGCTCGTTGAAGAACTGTCGCTAGGGTTTCTAGTAGGAGCAGTCACCATAGCACTGTCGCTAGGGTTACTAGCAGGTGCAGTTGCAGAAACCCTAATCCTCTCATTGAGGCACCTGAAGTGAAGGGATCGACCTAATTTCTGGATAGATCAATGTGCATTAGCCTAGAGCATCCCCTAGTACTCTCAGCAAGCCAAGACATCAAGTTTGAGTTTTCGATCAGATCTAGGGTTTGACCAAGTCAAAGAAGCCATGAATTACTGTATGAAGTCAGAAAACAAGTTAGATGGAGCTTCTAACTTCAGATCGTGGAATACAAGGATTGACCTCATCCTTGCCAAGAATAAATTGTTGGATATTGTGAAAGGAAAGATCGTGAAACCAGAGTTTGAAGAAGGAAAAGAGAAGGAACCGCAGAACGTTGCAGTTATGGAAAAGTTCAAAGACGATGACATCAATGCTATGAGTATCATAGTGGAATCTATAAAATACCACTTGATACCCTACATCTCCCATATTTACTCATCGAAGAAGATGTACGATGCCCTAACAAACCTCTTCTCAGTCAGAAACATTGGACAAATAATGAGTCTGAAGAATGAGCTCCATGACATGAAGATGAATGATGATGACAACATAACATCATACTTTGTGAGAATATCTTAGTTAATAGATCAACTACAAGCTATTGAATAGATCATTTCAAAGAAGGAATTGGTAAACATAGTACTCAATGGTCTTCACAAGACATGGGATGCATTTTCCGCAAGCATGAACACAAGGAAGGAATATCCAACATTTGAAGAACTTTGGACTTGTTGTGCTCAAGAAGAATCTAGGATCAATGCAAAAGAGAAACCCCAAAAGAAGTACGATGATCAAGCCTTCACAGCAAGATTCAAGAATTTTAGGAACAAAAGGAAGTTTGGTTCAAGGAGGAAGCCAAATCAAGAGAAAGTTATTTCAGAAATACAATGCTTCAACTGTCAAAAGTATGGTCACTACAAGAATCATTGTCCCGAGCTAAAGAAAAGGAAGGAGAAACACATAGCATCAGTTGCCGAAGAAAAGGAACCTACAAAGAAGACTAAGCAAGATGAAAGAGACTTCTTCATCTGAAGGTAACAATACTCTTCTTAGTTCTTGTACATATCTTGTTTTCATAGTCTCTGTACATATCTTGTATATCTATCTCTTGGAAGATAATGTGTTCCAAGAAGAACTATACCTATGGAAGTGGAAGCTATTACAAGATAAGCCGAAATCAGAATCAATAATGAAGAGACTTAGAAGAAGTAAAGATAGAAAGAAGTCAGCAATCAAGCGGAATTTGGAGAAAGACTTATGACGTTTTTCAAGAAGACAATAAGATGGAAGCGTTGACTCTATTAGACAGAGGGAGCCGATTACATATTGTAGATGCAGACGGAAGCATGGACTCAGTTAGATGGAGGGAGCTAATCATATGCACTCATACATGAAGCAAGGATTAGGAGGGAGATAATCCTATGATCCATTGAAGATGATGAAGTATATATCCATGGTAGAAAAAATGAAAAGCAGCACGTGTTCAGTTCAACCATAGAAGAAGACTTCTTTGAAGAGAAGCCTTAAAGTATCCCTGGTTGTTCATCCACATCCGATGAAAGAAAGAAATGGAATCTTTAGGGCATGGAATCTATAAGAAACTCCATTGACCCAAGGCCTAGAAAACATCATGAAGAACATGAAGATAACAAGAAAGAAAGAGAAGCTAGAACAACCAGACACTGTATTAAGAATCAAAAGATTACCAATCTGATATGAACTCAATAAAAATAATCAAGAAGAGGAACTGAAAGTTGTGATGAAGAACAGTCTATATATGCAAGCATTGCAAGATCTAGAGCTAGAGGTTCTCCGAGATGGAGGGAGAAGACTATGATGATTACTTGTTCCAGTAAACCAGACATACCTCTACATGAGTCATTATATCATCCACAACATCCATTGAGTTGAAGTTCTACATCAGATGTATGCAAAGACTGTTCTCCTGAGCAATTGAACAAGGAGCATATGAAGAGCAACCTCAAGACTTTGAGGCATACCAGAAAGAGACCCTTGTATGCCGATGGAAGAGGATAACTTGGTGGAGAACCTCCAGTGCACAGCAGAAGTGTGGTGAAGATTTTCTATAACAGAGATATTGTATCAAGATGATTACTCAGAAGATCAGATCTCATGATGACAGAAGAAGTGCCACATGGATATGTTCTAGTTTTCCAAACAATGATATACCTTATTGATCAGATCTACATGAAGTCTTCAGAGAAAACCAATGTTCTAGACCAAAGTACATTTGAAATCAAGCATTACATTATCTATGATGAAGTCCAGAAAGGAGAAAGTGGTTCTCCAATACATATCTCCACAGATAAGCAGACATTTTGGTAAATATTTTGTTCAAGATGAAAGAGTTTGTGTACTCAAGCTGGAGCTCGTGGAGACAACTTCCTTATTGAAAAAGGAAGAGATGACTCCCAGGTTGGGAGGGACCACTAATGTATTATTGATTGGTGGACAGTCATTTTTCAGTTCAAAAAATGGTCCAGGATAAACAGATTCTTTCCAGTTCGGAAAGTGGATTGAGATTTTTGACGGACAGACATTTTCTAGTTCAGAAAATGGTCCAGATTGTTGATGTACCATAGACAGGGACTTCCCATTGTGGTTAACATGAGGAGTGGTCTAGGGCAGTCTCTCTTCTTGAGGGTTACTCAAGAAGACCGTCCCGCCTCGTCGTACAACGATTTCTCATTGTGGTTAACATGAGGAATGGTCCATTTTGGAGGTTGGTACAGGACAGTCTTTTCCTCTTGTGGTTAATAGAGAAAATGGTCCGAACAGTCATTCCTTAGGATGTATTCATTCTCTCCAGGTTGCACTTTGTTTAGTGTCGGAGGAATGGCCCAGGGTGGGGAATGGTCTAGGCTCAACAAACAGGGACAGACATTCCTTAGGGCAGATTCATTCTCTCTAGATTACACTTTGTTTAGTGTCGAAGGAATGGCCGAAGGTGAGGAATGGTCCAGGCTCAGAAATCAGAACAATCATTCTTTCTTATTTGAGAAGAATAAGGCATATAGCCCATCATTGATATTCTACTCTGAGGGCAGATATTCTTTCAGATCTCACAGATGTGAGTGAAAGATTGGCCCAGATGATTCAGTTTATATCATAACATTGTTTTTGTGCAGGTTGATATCACATGATTGTTATGAAGACTATACGACAATAGATGTATACTACTGTGGTGGATGTGTTCCACTGTTTGTGACTATACGTTATTGATCAAGTACTTGTTTGTTACTTGGTGTGGTAGTGTACCACTGGATTGTAGTTGTGTACTAATATGGATAGACACAGTTGTGTTCTATTAAATGATATTGTTTTGATTTCCTTAAAGACTATCAACAATGTTGAAAATGATTATCAGCTAGATGGATGATCAATGAACAGAGATTTTTCAGACAGAAAATGGTTCAGAACATTTATTCTTCTAGATTAGAAGAATGGCTCTTATGTCACTCTGTGGAGTGAGCATCATGTCTGATTACTCAAATAGAGTATGTTTCTGAGAGATGATGCAGTTGATGACATTGATGATAATGCTCATGATCTAGTCATGAGATAGTCTAGACGACTATGTTGATGCTACCGGGTGAATGGTATGTTTGTTGTTCTCAATACCATCACCTGAAATACCTCCCTAGCTAGGGGGGAGTGTTGATATTATGGTAGTTGCGGGAGGTATTTACCTCCACGTGTAAACCTGACGAGAATAGAATACGTCGAGAAGCAAGAAGAAACCCTAATCAGTTGGCTAATAACCCTAGAAGACTTGTCGGCTCAAGAAGATAATTTGTATTAGGTTATTAGCCTCCAAGAGAAGAAGTCGGAGAGAAGAAATAATAATATACTGAACAGACAGATACCCAGAATGAGAAGTCGACCCAGGAAGTTAGCTAGAATTACTATAAATATAGGAGGCCAGTCTTCATTTTGGCAGGCAATCTCAGAACTGCAAAGCAACACTTGTGCGCACTGCAGTGCCTAGTTTGTGCGCAGGTTTGGAGGAGAGTTGTTGTTGTAGCTGCTGCAACTAACAGTTACACTTTGGCTTGGACTATCTCTTGGTTAGGGTTTGGACTATCTGATCAGTTCTTGTTGGTGCACTATCCTTAGGGAAAGGTGCGCTGCCCTTTGTTTGGCTATCTAGCCTAGGGTTTGCTTCCAGAGTGATTTTGTGTCAAGATTAAGGTGCTTGGAGGTTGGCTTCGGCCTATAATTAGATGACAATAGTGATATTGTCAATAGTAAAACGAACACATCCATTATATTCTAACAGATATAACAGAGAAATGGAAATCATTGATTATATGAAATGCAATGATTATTTGAAATTCAAAGATTGATATGTTAAAGGGCACAATGCGGCAGGGAGTAGTTGCTATGTGTGACTCATGTCCAAGAAATTACAAAATCCTCGGTGTAGCAAGGGTATGCAAGTATGTGCATCATACCAATGCCATGAAGATATGAGATATCATGATGCCCGTGTCATACAGGTTAAACTCTACCCCGCCTGGCTTGGTGTCGACTTTGCTATGCCTGTTAAAAACAGATAATTGTACAAAAACTTAGACGAAACATAATGCTTCATGTTATAGCTTTCTCAAGATGAACGACCATAAGATG
>JASDQU010947296.1:5295-15353 GCA_032191745.1 Picea mariana
GCCTTCCTTCACCAGAATGTTCAACAGTTCTGTGGTTCCCCAACAACTTCAACTGTGTTACTCCTGGGTATGATCACACTAGTTTGATGCCCTCCTGGAAGAGTATTCCAGAGTGTTCAGTAAATTTGGATTGTACCTTCTCCCGTACATTCTTTCGTTTCAAGGAACTCCACCGCCTTGAAATTTCTCCCTGAGTCTGTAAATTAATATGGTGTGCCCTCCTGTAAATTTCTCTTCTAAGTCGACTAAGATCAGATATGGAGTCCTTGTGTCATCTCACAGAGTTTCGAATCTCCGTCGTGCACTCCTTTCACTTAGCCTAGAGAACCAGACTTAACTCAACACACTCGTGGATAGAAAACTGTATCTCTATCCCCGCAGACGATTTCTAACATTCATCTACAATTCAAAAACATGTAAGAGACATTCACAACACAACATCCATTACACAAAAATATGGAACAGAAAAAACTGTCATTTTCTATTAATGGTGGAATGCCAAATTACAATGGTGGAGTCTGAGGTACAACTAAGTCTCGACTCTCATCAACCTCCATCCTACCTACCTACCCTCTACTGTTGAACCTATACTTTGCTTACAGTAGAGATATTTATACCAGAGGGGCTCTAAGAGCTTCCCTCGCAAGATACCTTAGTGGTGTCAAATCACCATTCAAAATTCCTATCGAAAGGGAAAATTAAAATGATGGAGTAGACAAATAGGATGGAGATCCATTCTGTCATCAACTTATTAATGGTGACCTTATCTCTAGCTTGTGCAAAAGCACAACTTTGATGTTCCATCTTGTCTTCAATTAATGCCTGGATCACATCTTGGATTCTCAAGGAAAAAATGAAAGGGCGACGCCTCTCCTGTAAACAAGTTGGCGCGTGCTGAGGTGGAGCGATGTTCCTGCATCATACTCCACAAAGGAAAAAAAAATCATGAGCTCCTGCTCATGAGATTTCCAACATGTCGAAAATCCTCCTGTATCCCAAACTTTCTCTTGGAGCTGTCTCTCGGCTCCTCTGCTTCACTGCTTTTGCTCCTACATCTTCCCCACTACTAGTGTAGGTTTCCGTTCGTCCAGCTTCCTCATGTCGACCAATTCTTCTGCCGATTTTCTCATCCGCTTCCTTATCTCCTCGATTACCTCATCCAACTTCTCCATCGGTTGGTTCTTTTGTTGCATACCAGCAAACTGCACTCCCTCCTTGTCAATGGGAAAATCACACTGGCTTCACAAGACATCTTCTTCCTTTGCGGCCTTAGCTTGCCACCCTGCTACCGTCTCTACTTTTGCAAGATGCTCATCACTGAAATGCTGCTCAGCTACCACTTCTCATGATGGACTTGCTCCTGCTAGTCCTTCTGTTGTTCCTATTCCAGCTTCCTCCAGCTACTCCTCATGCTGGTGTAATCCTTCATCTTCTTCCAACTTAGCTTGTTGTATGTGCATGCCTTCAATTTCCACTCTCCTCTCAAGAGCTTTCAATTCTTCACATAGACCAACAAAGTCTTTGTTGTCTGCCTCTTCTTCTCCTACAAGCTCTAGTGCTGCAGTCATCTCTTGTTCAGCTTCCTAGCCGAAAACGTCGAGCAATTCTATTGAATGCTCATCTCCTTCTATCGGGACATGCCTCAGTATTTGTTCCTTCTCCTCCATCACAGTATTTATTAGGTGTCTCTCTGTCACACCTGCAACATCTGTCCTAGCATCTCCTTGGTCATTTGGTAGGAATATCTCAACTCCTCCAATGATCAGAATGCTCCTTTGATCCTTCTCCTATGACGAAAGATTTTAACTTCTCATCATATTCATTCACACGGTTTGCGGCTCCGCGTGAATCCCCATCTGAGTGAGGTATTCCTTCTTTTTCCTCCTCTTTATCTGTCAACCCTCTTAGCTAACATGAACTCTCCATTGAGTTCACCTCTTCTCCCTTGCCCACCTGGCAATCTAGGATGTCTTCTCAGCCCACCTGGTAGTTTACGAGATAGACTAACCTATTATGATTTTCCACTTGACAATCTATGATATTCTTGCCATATCCATTTCCCTTATGACTGAGAGATTTCGCCTATCTCATCCACCTTCATAACATTTGTTGTTGCCTTCTGGCCAGTAGATTCTGAATATGTCATTTAGCTATTTTCTTTAGATTCGATTCGTACCTCCAATCTACCTTTGACTCCTGTTGCATCTTGAATGCAAGCTTCTCCATCTGTGCTCGGATTTCACTGATCTCCTTATCCGTCACCGCCTTGCTCTTCTATGAACAAACTCCTCCTTGGCCTTGTTTATGACTACCAATGCCCATCTTTCTTTGTCTACAACCCACCTGGATGCTTACCATCTGTTGCACACCTTGCAACAGCTCCAACAGAGCATCACGCCCTGTCTCCCTTGCCTAAAGAAATCAATTATGCATTCACTCCTTCATGTCCTTCCCTTTGCCTGAGAGAAATAAAGCTCTGATACCACTCATGGTGATGACCACCTCCTTCTCTGCTATCAAAGAGGTGCCATCACGACCTCTCGGTCTAGGATCATTCAATTCATCGAACCGAAAGGTTCGTTGGGCTCCTGATCGAACCGATTTCAACTTGGCACAGACGCTTTTTACTTCCTCAACACCCACTATGTGGCACCTACAGACCCTCTCATTACACTTTTAACTCTTATGCCAACACTTCTAGCTCTTCGTGCTAGGCCTTCTTTTGATGTGACCATGGACTATGATCATGGACCAGCTCCCTTCACGACCTCGCACTTCGAGACTTTTGAGAGATTCTTCCTCCTTTTCCTGATTTTCGAATTGGTGAATACTCCATGACCACATCTACAGTCCACACTGATCTTGTGATAAACGACTACAATCACTTCTCGAGTTCAAACTTCGCGAGTCCTCTCATCTTCTGACTCCTCTTTTCCTTTCTTGCGAATCAACGATACGTCGATCCAAGTCCACGTGTCCTCCTCGATGGATGACTAAGATTCCTCCAGGTCTCAGCTCTTTAGAACTTCCTCTCGACTCTTATCTAAATGGTTCCTCCTTCAAAATACATGACTCTCTACCACGTTCCTTCTAGATCTAACGACCTAGATTCAAACCACTCTTCACGACTTCACGAAGATCCTTGTTTTCTCCCGACAAACCTTTTGAAGCTCCTCCCGAACTTCTTGTAGTTCTTCTACCTGTCCTCTCCTCGATAATGGATGACTTCTCTATCTTCGAGACATCATCAAGTCCTCGACTCCTTTGCGCACTTAGCACGAATTCTCCCTTCGAGACTTGGATTGTTCTCGAATCATTTCTGCACTCCTTATAGAAATATGTGCAACTCTCCTGTGACTTTTCTCAGTTTGAAAACCTCCAAGGTTCCAAGTTCCTTTGCAAGTTTCTTGTGCCCTCCTGGCAACTTCTCTCCCTTCCTCCTGATATTATAAGATGAACTCACAACACCTTAGTCTCACTCCTTGCACTTGGATCAATTCTTTGACGGTTTCTCCCTTATCCTTATGGAAGGTTTAAGGCATCTCCTTTCCTTTGTCGATGCATTTCTTGGAAAAACTTACTTCACCAGAATGTTCAACAATTCTAGGGTTCCCCAACACCTTCAACCATGTTTCTCATGGGTATGATCACACTTGCTCGATGCCCTCCTAGAAGAGTATTCCAGAGTGTTTATAGTAACTTTGGACTGTGACTTCTCCCACATAGTCTTTCCTTTCAATGAACTCCACCGCCTTGAAATTTCTCCCTGAGTCTGTAAATTAATTTGTTGTGCCCTCCTAGCAACTTCTCTTCTGACTCCACTGATATTAAATATGCATTCGTTGCGTCGGCTCACAGAGTTTCCAATCTTTGTTGTGCACTCCTTGCACTTAGTCTAGAAAACTCTATCTCTATCCCTGCAGATGATTTCTAACATTCATCTACAATTCACAAACAAACATGTAAGAGACATTCACAACACAACATCCATTACACAGAAATATGGAACAGGAAAAACTGTCATTTTCTACTAATGGTGGAATGCCAAATTACAATGGTGGAGTTTGAGCTACAACTGAGTCTCATCTCTCATCAACCTCCATCCTACCTACGCTCTGTTGCCTAACCTCTACTTTGCTGACAATACAAAGATTTATACAGGACGGGCTCTATGAGATTCCCTCACAAGATACCTTAGTGGTGCCAAATAACCTTTCAAAATGCCTATCAAAAGGGAAAATTACAATGATGGAAATCTGCTCCAAATCAGATGCAGATCCATTCTTTCGTTAACCTATTAATGGCGACCTTATCTCTAGCTTGTGCGAAAGCACAACTTGGATTTTGTAGCTTGTCTTCAATTAATGCCTGGATCACGTCTTAGATTCTCGAGGCAAAAATGAGAGGGCGACGCCTCTCCTTCCTTGAATGTGCACCACGTGTGTAAACGAGATGACACATGCTGAGGTGGAGGGATGCTCCTACATCACATCTCATCTTTCTTACCATTAAGAATAAATCGAACAATTAGAATGTGATTTACGACTTATATATAAATACAATTGTAAATTCTCAGTTAATGATTAATAAATTTGGAAAGTTAAGTTAATGGTTATGTAAAAATTTGTTGATGAAAATGATTCACAATTTTTATTTCATGTCGTCCTTAACAATGTAGTTATTTTTTTAATCTTATATCTTCATTTATAATGTATTTTTATTTAGTGTTTTAAATATTTTTAATATAGAAATTATTTATTTTATAGATAAACTAAACATTTTATTACTAAATTATTTATATGGACACATATATCTATATATACGTAATTATTTATTATTATTAATAATAATTATGATAATTAATTATATATTAAATATTTTTAATTTTAATATTTTCATTTTACCAAATAATTATACTTAATATCACTTTTAGTTGTTTCATTAATAAGTTTTAAATAATCCTAAATATTAATACTTTCGAAACAAATATCACATATCATCATATATCTTCTTTACATCTTAGTAAACTCATAACATGCCCCTTGTCACGACCCCTTTGGAGACCCACTCAATATGCTAAGTCTTATCATCTCTCCAGGGTGTGTGGCATCATGATGGTTCTCACTTGACAGCTTGACAACACCAAGGACACCAAGGATACTTTTCCTCGACTACGCCTCTTCACCTAGAGCATACCCATACTCCATTCTAAAATACATGTGCGTCACACTCCTACTCGATTCAACTCACTTGTATACTTAGACAATTTGTTAATGGTCTAAAACTTATTCCTTTAAGCATACATTTATGAAACATGAGAAACAAATATAACACTTGTGAAATATATAATAGGCACACAAGTATAGTGTGGGTGGCATCAACAGTGCCTAACACCCGACTTGTCTTGTTATTGTGAAACATAGTTACAATATGAGCACTATCAATCCAGTTTACAACATGGTCAAAGTAGGATGGCTCACCTCACCTCACCAAGTCAAAACACTCATACAAATATTTCCCCAGGTGACTTTCTTGTCGCAACAATCTTCGCACACTATGTGGTTCACCCCAAACATGCGACCTCCATAGACTAATTGTCTCTTATTTGTTGCAAGAAACACCAACCTAACACAAGTCCTTGATTTTGCTCATGTCACACCCTCCATAGACCTGCGTGAAGATTCTACTAAATTCTAGCTTGGCCACTTGCCTTTCTCCATATGACTCTAGGTCTTGTTCTCCTTCCTTCACATGCTTTTCCAACATTTTCCCTTAGCTCATACTTGTTGTGTTCTTATCTAAACCAAATTTTCACCACCATGAATCATTGCACCCCTTCAAGTGGTTGCGTCCCTTAACATATTAATGCACCCATCTCGATGAACATGTACTTTCACCCAGTCACGTTCATCAAAATTGTGCACCCATGAACCATCTCTCCCTTTCAGACACACCCTTTCGCTCGATCAACGCTAAATTGAGCCACTAATACACCAATCAAGTGCTTTAAATTAGCTCAATCCAAGGTCATAAAATATACTATTTTTCCCTCCCTCTTTCTAAAACGTGTTACCTGGCTTCATGGATTCACCCATAAGAGAAGAAACATACCTCACCAAGGTGAAATACAAATTTATTTTGTAAGGGAAAACAACTTGTCCATGATGGGGAACTAAAGGAAGACAATGATGTTGAGTCATGCTTGGAGGGTGTAAAGAAGTACTTCAAACTACGTGACTATTTAAGGAACATGAAGGTGAGGATATTCACATACAATCTTATTGGTCTCCTTATGGTGAAATAATCTTAGCTAAATGAAGAACACCCAAGAGAAGAGATTTACCAGGAGAAAATAACAAAAAAAAATTTATGGAGACCCATTTATGAGAAATTGATAAATGATTTCCATGCTCTTAAATAAGATCATATTTCTATTGAAGAGTATAGAAAGAATTATCAAAACTTATAAAATATATCTATGTTACTTTAAAGATAAAAATATCTAATTGAATTAATTCCTTAGTGGATTGCAACCATGTTATGAAAATCCTATTAAAATCAAGGAACGAGAAATTTTATAAGAAGAAATACAAAAGGACCAATATTGCAAAGATTAATAACATATTTCATTATATTCTCTTGAAAAAGAGAAGTACAATAGAGAAAATAAAAATTATAATTAAAATAAAAATTATAAGGATTTACATCTAAACACCAGCAAGGAGTGTCCAACATTCTCCCTTAACTCATGCTCATCGTGATCTTATCTAAAACAAGTTGTCTCCACCACGAATCATTTCACCCCTTCGGGTAATCACGTCCCTTCACGGATCAAGGAACCCATTTGGACCAATCTACCCTTTCACCTAGTTGTGTTTGTGGAACTTATGTGCCCATGAACCATCACTCCCTTTCAGACTGGCACACCCCATCAACTCAACCCGTTCCTCATGCCTTGCCTTCTGTGTTTCCTTGAACTAGCCAACTTGACTCATCATGGGTGTGTTGATGGGGTCAATAGACCTCTCCAACATTTCCATGATGCCAAGGGTAGTGTTGGGTTGTTATATTCTTTGTAGTGAAATTCTAGTCGAGGTGAGTTGACTGATGGTCGAAGTCAAGGTAGATTGACAGAAGGTCAAAGTCAAGGTAGATAGACAACAAGTCAAAGGCCAATGAATTTGACTGGGTAAAGTCGAATTTGAAGATATCGATGACAAGTAAACTAAAAAGAGGTTGAAATGTGGGTGTGAGATGACCGACTAGAGACTGAATGAAAGCCTACTGGTAGTCGACTGGTAAACCTGACTTGGAGTCGACTATAACAAAATACTAAGATTTGCAGGATTTGTAGCCAAGGATATGCATGGATCTCTAAACAGTTTTTGGGTGCCAATATTTAGGGTTTTTTTTGTTTTAAATCCTATAAAGAGGTGTGTTGTAAGGCCATAAAATTTTAATGTTGTAATTCATTTATGTAGGTTAATGCATGTGTAGGTATAGATTGTTGGTCATGCATATGTAAGTTGAATTCACTACAGGGTTTTTCTTGCCTGTGCAAGAGGGTATGATGTTGATTGTGGCTTAGGTGTGGACCATGGTTACACATGTAACCTTTTTGTTCTGAATGAATAAGATAACAAGAGAAAAAAATGCTCAAAGGAATGTTGGTTTTCCCAGTTAAGGGTTTCTAGGTTAAAATCTCCATGTACTCTGTGATTTCTTGTGTCATTTTGTTTCTTGATTAAATTCTTCTTATCTTCTCCTAGGATTAGTGTGGAAGTGTTCTGCATTTCCTGACATGTGGTATAAGAGATTAGGTTTTCCTTTACAAGTGATCTATTAGAGCAGTCTAATTCTTTCACGAGTATATTAGATCTTAATCTGCAAATCTTGAATCTGAGAACTAAACCCTAAGTACAATAAGAGGCGTAAGTCATAAATTGTTTTAAATACCATGGTAAAGAATGGAGAGAAGTTCTAGAATATAGATATAGATATTAAATGGCCATAATTTTGAGCTTTGGAAGCTTAAAATGGTGGATATTCTTGTGGATCGAGAACAATGGACAATGGTTTGTACAGGAACCCAACTGACAGGCATTTCAACAGAGGAATGGGAGAAACTCGAAAGAAAAGAAATAAGTACGATACAACTTTGTCTTGCAAATTCAGTGTTGTTGAATGTTTCGGATGAAGATTGGGCCTAGAAACCGTGGGACAATCTTGGAAGCTTATACCAGTAGAAATCACTGGCAAATAAGTTGTTTGTCAGAATGAAATTGTATCTTCTGAGGATGAGTGATGGATGTTTCGTGACCGAGGATTTGAATGTGTTGAATACCATGTTAATCTAGTTATCACTTTTGGATATAAAGATCATTGATGAGGAGAAATGTATCTACCTATTATGTTCTTTTCCAAACTCCTAGAATATCTTAGTCGTAGCTATTGGGAGTAATACAACCATACTAGCACTAGAGGACATGGTTGCTTCACTATTGTCGGAATAAATGAGATGGAAGAACATGGAAGGATCGACCAAAGATGCTCTAGTAGTGAGAGGTTGATCGATAGACATAGATAAAGGTAGATTCTCCGGTATAAAGTTCAAGCCGAAGGGTATATGTAAATCTTTGGTTCAGTCGATCCGAAGATGCTATAAATGTGGTAAAGATAGGAATTATAAAAATGACTGTAAGTCGAAGGAAACAAAATTCAGTGTTGGATCTGATGAGATGAAATCGACTGAGAGAAAGACAACCTTAGAGAAGGGATGTCATGTGTACCTGGCGTAGACACATAGTTAGATCAATATGGTTGGTTGATTGAATCATGAGCATTCTATCATATGAACCTACATAAAGAATGGTTCTATGAATATGAAAAATATGATGGGAGTGATATTATCTTGGGGGACGACTCGACAACTAGAATTGTCCGACGTGGAAGAGTCTAACTGACATTGCACGATGCAAGGAAAAGAACCCTTCCAAGTGTGCTACACATTCCATTTTTGGAAAGGAACCTAATATCTACTAATAAGATGAGCGATGAAGGAGTGCATACTCAGTTTCATAATGATTCGTGAAAGATGGTCAGAGGTGTTATGGTCTTAATGAGATAAGTTTAGATTGGCACCCTATACAATATGTTAGGGAATGTCGACTCGAATCGATGCAACAATATCATTGGTCCTGAAATTGAATTGACTATGACTTGACTCGAATCGATGCCGACGCAACTCGACTCGACTTGAGCCAAGTCAGTTCAAATTGACTTGAAAAGACATGATGAGCTCGACTCGAATAGGTTAAGGCACGAGAGGATGGGACACAATGGATAAAAAAGACTTCGATCTATGCAAAGAAAAGGTATGGTCAAAGTTTTTCCTGAATTTGGTTTCGAAGTTAACTTTTTTGAACATTGCATATATGGGAAACAAAGTTGGATGAGGTTCCCATATGGAGAGACAAGGGAAAATGAGATTCTAGAACTGGTTCATAGTGATTTGTTTGGCCCAGTTGCAGTTCCTTCAGTTGATGGATCCCTATATTATGCCTCCTTCATATATGATTTTTCCAGGAAGACATGTATATATTTCCTAAGGAAGAAATCAGAGGTTTTTGAGATATTTAAGGATTTTAAAGCTCTTGTGGAAAAGTAGAAAGAGAAGATGATTAAAGTGTTGAGTAATGATAATGGTGGTGAATTATGTGGAAATGAATTTGATCAATTTTGTAAGCAGTGTGGCATAACATGCCAAAATACCACACCATATACCCCACAACAAAAGGGAGTTGTCAAGAAAACTGTCAATATCTTCATTTAGTTACTCTACCTCTTTAAATAGAAAGGTTTAACCGAGGACTAAAAATTTTGTGTTTTTTCTTGCCAAGTCTTCTTTTATTCCATCACCCACTTTCTTCGTTCTACAAGCTTGATTATTATACATATTTGTTTTATGGTCCACAGGAGCCCCAATCCCAGTCATTATGACAAACACATTTAAATTTCAGAGAATATGCGACCAAATGACAATGCATGAGATGACATCA
>JASDQU010947296.1:38408-58205 GCA_032191745.1 Picea mariana
TATCTTTGTTTCACATGTTTCAGGATTGTATGATTAAATTCTTAAGTGTTAGACCATTAACAAATTGTCTAAGTATACAATTGATTCACATCGAGTAGGAGTGTGACTCGCTTGTATTCTAGAATGGAGTATAGGTATGCTCTAGGTGGAGAAGACAAGTTCGACTGAAGTATCCTTGGCGTTGTCAAGCTACCAACTGAGAACCATCATGATGCCACACGCTCCGGAGAGACGATGTGACTTAGCATCTCGAGTGGGTCTCCAAAGGGGTCGTGACACAAGGCAAGTTAGTAGTTTACTAAAATGTAAAGAAGGTATATGATGTTTGAAATGTAAAGAAAATATATGATGTTTGTTTCAAAAGTATTAATATTTATGATTCTTTTAGGCTTATTAATGAAACAATGAAAAGTGATATTAAGTATAATTATTTGGTAAAATGAAAATGCTAAAATTAAAAATATTAAATATATAATTAATTATCATAATTATTAATAGTAGTAAATAATTATATATATATATGTGTATGTACATATAAAGAATTTAGTAATTAAATGTTTAGTTTATCTCTAAAATAAATAATTTCTATATTTAAAATATTTAAAACATTAAATAAGACTACATTATAAAATTCAAAATATTTAAAACATTAAATAAAACTACATTATAAATGCAGACATAAGATTAAAACAATAACTACATTGTTAATGACGACATGAAATAAAAATTGTGAATGATTTTCATCAATAAATTTTTACATAATCTTATAGATCTTACATGCCCCATGCATGTGGGATGAAAATTTTGCGATTTTAACTTTCCAAATTTATTAATCATTAAGTGAGCTAATTGTTCGATTTATTCTTAACGGGGAGAAAGACGAGATGTGTTTTCAACGTAATCCGGTAATTAGATTTTTCCACACTGTTGCAATGATTCCTTTTTATTTACATGTATTTTTGGTTAAAGTAGTGTCAAAAAACAATTCCTTTATCTGGGAAAAATAAACCTTGCACATCAGCAACATCATCCAAAAGAACAGTTCAAATTCTATTACAGTCTTACTTCGTACATTACAGTTCAATTTCCATATCAAAAAAACAGAAGTGTACAGATTGTCCAGCGTCGATTATAACTGAAGATGTTTCAATCAATAAAACCTGTCATCATCCAGATCGCATCTCTTCCTTTCAGAGTCTTCCCAACGCCTTCAAATTTTGAGAACGAAGGTATTTCGCTCCGGCCAAGCCTCATGGCAATGAGCTCATGAGGTGGGATCATATTGCTCTCAAAATCTACACCTTCATCGTCGCCACTATTATCATTATAAGATATCATTCCATACCTTTTCTTCGAGTTGTTCCGAATGTTCTCCTTGTCCTGCCAAATCATCTCACACCAGTCAGGGATATTCACAGGGGAAGAAGACTGATTTCTCCTCTTATTATTCTGTTCATGAAATTTAGCAATTTTCCTTCTCCCCTCCTTTCCCGCTATGCAGTCTTCCACACCGTTACATCCATTCTCCCGAGAATCAGCACGCTCAGACTCTGCATCAACAGCAGAACCCCATATATCCTCCTCATTAAACTCTTCTGCAGTCTCGGAGCTCTCAATGCTTCTGGATTGCTCAAACCCAAAGAGCTTGTATATATCATAGTTGTCCATAGTTTTGGGTCTGCCCAGTATAAAAGTACTCCCATCCATGGCCACCCAAGAGCTTTATGCAATGTTTTTCTTCAAAATACAAAGGATCCCGCCCTCAAATTTCTATATGAGRCCAGTCAGATTGCACCCGTTCTAAATTCTCTGGCTTCTTCACAAAATGTTACCAACACTGCAATAACCCAACTCTTCTTCTTCTTTTCAGAAATTCTACAGAAGTCATAATCTAGAACTCAGAAGGAACCAAACCCAGAAGCTCGGTGGGATTATCTTTCAGTCTGTCATGTTGGGAGTGGATTTTTATGAGGCCTGAGCTCAATTTTCTGCAATTACATRCAGAAGAACGGTCAGATAGGGAATGCTCCTCCCCGAACCCAAACATGGTTAAATACTTGATAAGACTTTGCAGTGAAAAYGGAATTCAATGTGACTATTTCAACATKGTTAAATACTTGATAAAACTTTGGACTTAAAACGGAATTCAATGTGACTATTTCAATATGATTGATCACGTGGGGCATGTGTGTTCGTTCCCCTCCACCCTTCACGGTCCGATGTTTCCTGGAACCAGCTAAAGGCTGTCATCGGTTACATCCCCCTCATGTCCCTCTCAACACCCAACACTCCCCCCCCATGTGAGAAGTCGGACAGATCATATTCTTCAGCGACGATAAGGATGAAATTCAGGGTGAAAAAAACAAATTGCATTCTTCGTGAGTAGGACGCTGAAGTTTTGCTTTATCCGTAAGATGTTGCTTTTCTTATATCTCATCTGCTGCGTCTCCATCTGTTTATGGGATTTTGGTAGCTGAGATTTTGATGTCACAATACGTGTTCAGTTGGAACAGTATTTAGGGTTCTAAGATTAGAGGTAGAAATAGAAATAAATAATAGGAACAATTTTATATGGGAATGATTTTATGGTTGAAATTTTTTTTTATACTGTAGAAATTTTGGTGAATCTTATTATTTTTCATATGACACTATAAAATGTTTAACAATATTTTTGTAAAAATATTCAAATTTCTATAGATTTTATATAGTTTGTATAAAATTTTGGTGATATTTAAAGTAAAATAATTATATCCTATAAAATTTGGAATTTGGGGGAATCATTTTTAGAATAGCCAGTTTTTTTTTTWAAAAATCATAAAAAATTAGCTTATGAGCCAAATTTAGYCCCTAAATAATCCATAATTCTATAAATTCTATAGTTTCTTGTTAAAATGAATAACAAGGAAAGAATGTATAGATATCTTGACCTCTGTTCCACCATTTCGATCTCGGGAAATTTCGCAAACGTGTATTGATATTGTGTACTTATTATTCTTCTTTTTTCCACTGCAAATGGCCACAGTTGTGTAGAAAATGAAGTCAGTGATAAACAGATTTTCATATTAAATTAGGTTTACAGGTGCAGATTGATTGGTTAAATCTGGTAGTTTAGTCCATACGAATTATTGGTAGTTTCTCGAATAGGTCGTTGGATCAAGTTGTTCCAGCTCTATCGGAAAAAATTATATGCCAATTTGATGAGAATCATGTGAAATGGTTGACCCTTAATCTATCTTTCTTCATTTTTAAATCCGTTCGGATTTTTTTTAAACGATTTCAAAGGTGAACAGCTCATTTCAATATTATATGCTATTTTCAAGATATGTTATACAGATATGATATTGACTCTAGATATATCAAACTCCATGAAAGATTCCGCTTGAATCGTCAGCCGAAAGGAAATATTCCTGTTGCTTAATGTAGATTGGCGTTTGTTGATTGCTATGCGTAATACCATCTAGGGTTTCCACAAAGCCGGTTGGGCCAGATTGAAAGCCGTAAGAATTGGCGACTTGTGGCCCAATAGGCACATGTCTCTTCCCAAAGTTAGTGTTGTGGAGAACTTAGTTTACATTAACCTCCAAATCACCATCTAGGGTATACAAAATTTTAATATTTATTTTATTTTGAATAAACAATCCAAATTTTTTAATAACAAGTGTTAAGTAGATTTTGTAAATGGAAATGATAGTTGACATCTTATAAGTATTGATGATGACAAAGATTGTTGACATTTTGGAAATGGAGATGATAATTGACACCTTATAATTATTGATGATGACGAAGATTATTGACATCTACTAAAATCAATCACTGTAGACACATTAAAAGATGGGGATAGAGGATGATTATTATTTAAAAAACTAATATTAATAATTTGCTAACTAAAGGATAATTAAAATAGATCTTTAACAATAAACAAATCAAAGTTTAAATATGTAAAATTAAATGACAAATCAAGAAAGAAAAAAAATATTAAAACTTATGTTGAGTTGTTTTTTAGAAATCGAATGATAAAAAAAAATTAAATATTAAAACTTATCTTAAAATTTCATTGAATATATATACACTAAGACATTGAAAATGTAATTTATATCTTAATTTACAATTATTGAAAAACAATCTACCCACAAATACATGGGAGGAATAAAGTAATTAATATGAACTGAAATATCTCATAAAGTAATATGAAATGTAAAATGTAAATAAGTTATTTGGTAATATAATCTCCTTATTAATGCTAATCTTTTTGAACATGCGTGGTGAGTTGTCACTACTAAAAGCATAATTAATTTGCATTGGGAAGGGCGCAAAGGTGGCTTGGAGGGATAAATGATTTCAAACTTTGGTGAACACGGGAGTCCATGAACCTGCGAATCTGTGACAACACGAGGTGAATAATTGACTAAGTATGGAAAGGCGGGGAGATGACATGGACTCAGACGGACTCATCGAAGGTAGAGTGAAGCTTGCGAGTTCGAGAAGTCTGGGGTCGAATTGTAGATTACAAAAGTTTTGGGTGCAAGATGTATATCATGAAACATGGGGCATGAGAGTTCAATAGCACCAACCCAGGAACTCGCGATCATAAAATTGGATAAGTATGGAAATGAACGACAGTCGGTTGGACTCGTGATATCAGGATATAGATGGGGATGAGGATTTGTCATTCCGCCAACCCGGGATCCCACGATCATAGAAATGCGACTAAATTTAGAACCAGAAAGGGATAATAGAGGGGAAGAAGAAAAGGGAAAAACGAGTAAGTATAGAAGAGGGAAAAGAAAGGGAGAAAAGAACTGTATTCCTCACACAAAAACACTTAGTTTGATAATTATCAAGTGATAGAAACACATTAACTATTGGAAAAAATTTCTCAACTATGGAATACACTTGGAGCTCGACATCGTAAGTTTAAAGAGAATTTGTTTATATTTATTTCAATAATATTTATATTATTTTATTTTAATAGTGTTTTTGTGGCTTAAATGTAAACCATGTTCCAATTTGAAGGGTGTTTTTAGCTCACAAATTTTGTTCAAAACCATAAGCAATAGAAAAAAAATATCTGACTTAACATTTTTATATGCAAGCATATTCTCAAATATGGCAAGCTGTAATATATGCACAATATTAAATAGGAACATGACGTCAACACCTAAGTTGCCATGCTGTATATGTCCACTGATTTGTGGTCTTTGTTAGAGGGCTAGTGGCCACAAAACTGTGTCCTATTTGAATCTGATACCCTATCACAAATTGTTCTTGCATGTAAAATGTAATGAGCAAAAGCTGCAGATGTCGCAATAGAGTACCTTTTATTTAAATGGAAGTACTGGGCACGGGAAAAAAATATTATCATGGATTTTTAATCATGGATCAAAGAGCCTCTTAAATTTTTGTAGAAAGAGGTTGAATTCATCTATAAAGAGTTGTACAAGAAAATGATTTAATTAAAAAAAAAAACACACAAAATTCAATAAAGCAATATTAAAGATTGGAAAACATGATAAATTTGCACTCAACTTGTTAACTAATATGTAGCCACGAAAATGATTTAATTTTTTTTTAAGATTACAAAAATTGAGTAAAACAATGTTGAACATAGGAAAACAGCATAAATTTGTAAAATGTGGGACCTTTAAAGAAGTCCCTCAAATGAAAGTAAAATAGATATAACAAAAAATGGAAGATGTTTTTAAATTTTCTTGTAAAAAGAGAATTCTTGTGAATGGACCAGGAGATGCACACATTCGTATATGTAAAGTAAATAAATAGAACTTGCTCACATCTATCATAGTAGGGCTAATGATATTTGATCCCATAAAAATTAAAAGAAAATGATCAACATGCACAAGAGAACTTTGACATTGTGATACATGCCCAAAATACAATCGAGATTATTTCCAAAATAGTTCTCTTGAAATTTGTAAAAACATATATAGTTCAGTAAATATTCTCTGAAATTTAAATGTGTTTGTCATAATGACTGGGATTGGGGCTCCCGCGGACCATAAAGCAATGTATAAAAATCAAGCTTGTAGAAAGAAGAAAGTGGGCGATGGAAGACAACAATACCTGACAAGAAGAAAGAGAAAATTGTCATTCCTCGGTTAAAAATTTGTATTTAAAGAGGTAGAGTAATTGGATGAAGAGATTGCAATGATAGAAGAATGTGATTAGTATGAACTTACTATGATGGCATCTCATGCATTGTCATTTGGTTGCATATTCTCTGAAATTTAAATGTGTTTGTCATAATGACTCGGATTGGGGCTCCCGTGGACCATAAAAAGAATATGTATAATAATCAAGCTTGTAGAATGAAGAAAGTGGGTGATGGAAGAAAAGAAGACCTGGCAAGAAAAAAGAGAAAAATTTTAGTCATCGGTTAAACCTTTCTATTTAAAGAGGTAGAGTAACTAAATGAAGATATTGATAGTTCTCTTGACAACTCCCTTTTGTTGTGGGGTATATGGTGAGGTATTTTGGCATGTTGTGCCACACTGCTTACAAAACTGATCAAATTCATTTCCACATAATTCACCACCATTATCATTCCTCAACATTTTAATTCTCTTCTCTGTCTACTTTTCCATGAGAAATTTAAAATCCTTAAATATCTCAAAAACCTATGATTTCTTCCTTAGGAAATATATACATGTCTTCCTGGAAAAATCATATATGAAGGAGGCATAATATAGGGATCCACCAAATGAAGGCACTGCAACTGGGCCAAACAAAACACTATGAACTGGTTTTAGAATATCATTTTCCCTTCTCTATCCATATGGGAACCTCATCTGACTTTGTTTCTCATATATGCAATGTTCAAAAAAGTTAACTTCTAAACCACATTAAGGAAAACCTTCAACCATACCTTTTCTTTTCATAGATCTAAGTCTTTTTTCTCCATTGTGTCCCATCCTCTCGTGCCTTAACCTAGTCGGGTCGAGTTCATCATGTCTTGTCAAGTCAATTTGAACCGACTTGGCTCTAGTCGAGTCGAGTTGCATCGGCATCGATTCGAGTTGAGTCATGGTCAATTTGATTTCAAGACCAAAGATATTGTTACATCGAGTCGAGTCAACATTCCCTAACATATTGTATAGGGTGCCAATCCGAACTCCTCTCATTAAGACCATAACACCTCTGACCATCTTTCATGAATCATTATGAAACTGAGTAGACACTCCTGCATCACTCATCTTATTAGCAGATATTAGGTTCCTTTCCAAACATGTAATGTGTAGCACACCTGGAAGGGTTCTTTTCCTTGCATCGTGCATTGTCATTCAGACTCTTCCACATTGGAAAATTCTGGTTGTCGAGTCGTCCCCCAAGATAATATCACCCCCATCATATTTTTCATATTCATAGAACCATTCTTTATGTAGGGTCATAGGATAGAATGCTCCTGATTCAATCAACCAAACATCTTGATCTAACTATCTGTCTATGTCAAGTACACATCACATCCCTTCTCTGAGGTTGTCTTTCTCTCAGTCAATATCTTCTCATCAGATCCAACATTGAATTGTGTTTCCTTCGACTTACAATATTTTTTATAATTCCTATCTTTACCCCATTTACAACATCTTCGCATCGAATGAACCAAAGATTTACATATACCCTTTGGCTTGAACTTTGTACCGGAGAATCTGCCTTTATCTATGTCTATCAGTCGACCTCTCACTACTAGAGCATCTTTGGTCAATCCTTCCATGTTCTTACTTCTCATTTCTTCTGACAATAGTGAAGCAACCATGTCCTCTAGTGCTAGTATGGTTGTATTACTCCCAATAGCTAGAACTAAGATATTCCAGGAGTTTGGCAAAGAACATAATAGGAAGATACATTTATCCTCATCAATGATCTTTATATCCACATATGATAACTAGATTAACATGGTATTCAACACATTTAAATGCTCGGTCACCAAACATCCATCACTCATCCTCAGAAGATACAGTTTCATTCTGACAAACAACTTATTTACTAGTGATTTCGACTAGTATAAGCTTCGAAGATTGTCCCACAATTTCTAGGCTCAATCTTCACCCGAAACATTCAACAAAAATGAATTTGCACGACAAAGTTGTATCGTACTTATTTATTTTCTTTCGAGTTTCTCCCATTCTTCCATTGAAATGCCTGTTGGCTGGGTACCTAGAAAAACCATTGTCCATTGTTCTCGATCCACAAGAAGATCTTCCATTTTAAGCTTCCAAAGCTCAAAATTATGGCCATTGAATATTTATATCTATATTCTGGAACTGCTCTCCATTCTTTACCATGGTCTTTAAAACAATTTATGACTTACGCCTCTTATTGTACCTAGGGTTTAGTTCTCAGATTCAAGATTTGCAGATTAAGATCTAATATACTCATGAAAGAATTACATCGCTCTAATAAATCACTTGTAAAGGAAAACCTAATATCTAATACCACATGTCAGGAAATGCAGAACACTTCCACGCTAATCCTAGGAGAAGATAAGAAAAATTTAATCAAGAAAGAAAATGACATAAGAAATCACACAATACACCGAGATTTTACCCTAGAAACCCTTAACTGGGAAAACCAACATTCCTTTGAGCATTTTGTTCTCTTGTTGTCTTATTCATTCAGAATAAAAAGGTTACATGTGTAATAGTGGTCCAAACCTAAGTCACAATCCACATCATACCCTCTTGCAGAGGCAAGAAAAACCCTGTAGCGAATTCAACTTATATATGCATGACCAACAATCTATACCTACACATGCATTAACCTACATAAGTGCATTACAACATTAAACTTTTATGGCCTTACAACACACCTCTTTATAGGATTTAAAACAAAAAAAAACCCTAAATATTGGCACCCAAAAACCGTTTAGAGATCCATGCATATCCTTGGCTACAAATCCTGCAAATCTTAGGATTATGTTATAGTCGACTCCAAGTTGGGTTTACCAGTCGACTACCAGTAGGCTTTCATTCAGTCTTTAGTCGGTCATCTCACACCCACATTTCAACCTCTTTTTAGTTTACATGTCATCGATATCTTCGAATTTGACTTTACCCAATCAAATTCCTCGGCCTTTGACTTGTTGTCAATCTACCTCGACTTTGACCTTCTGTCGATCTACCTCGACTTCGATCATCAGTCAACTCACCTCGACTAGAATTTCACTGCAAAGAATATAACAAACCAACACTACCCTTGGCATCATGGACATGTTGGAGAGGTCTATTGACCCCATCAACACACCCACGATGAGTCAATTTGGTTGGTTCAAGGAAACACAGAAGGCAAGGCATGAGGAGCAGGTTGAGTTGATGGGGTGCACCAGTCTGAAAGGAAGCGATGGTTCATGGGCACATAAGTTAAACAAACACAACTAGGTGAAAGGGAACATTGGTCCAAATGGGTTCCTTGATCCGTGAAGCGACGCGATTACCCGAAGGGGTGAAATGGTTCATGGTGGAGACAACTTGTTTTAGATAAGAGCACTACGAGCATGAGTTAAGGGAGAATGTTGGACACTCTTTGCTTGTGTTTAGATGTAAATCCTTATAATTTTTATTTTAATTATCATTTTTATTTTCTCTATTGTACTTCTCTTTTTCAAGAGAATATAACCAAATATGTTATTAATCTTTGCAATATTGGTCCTTTTGTATTTCTTCTTATAAAATTTCTCGTTCCTTGATTTTAATAGGATTTTCATAACATGGTTGCAATCCACAAAGGAATTAATTCAATTAGATATTTTTATATTTAAAGTAACATAGATATATTTTATAAGTTTTGATAATTTCTTTCTATACTCTTCAATAGAAATATGATCTTATTTAAGAACCTGGAAATCATTTATCAATTCCTCATAAATGGGTCTCCATAATTTTTTTTTGTTATTTTCTCCTAGTAAATCTCTTCTCTTGGGTGTTCTTCATTTAGCTAAGTTTATTTCACCATAAGGACACCCTCCCAATAAGATTGTATGTGAATCTCCTCACCTTCATGTTCCTTAAATAGTCACATAGTTTGAAGTACTTCTTTACACTTGCCAAGCATGACTCAACATCATTGTCTTCCTTTAGTTCCCCATCATGGAAAAGTTGTTTTCCCTTACAAAATAAATTTGTATTTCACCTTGGTGAGGTAAGTTTCTTCTATTGTGGGTGAATCCATGAAGCCAAGTAACACTTTTTAGAAAGAGAGAGGGAAAAATAGTATATTTTATGACCTTGGATTGAGCTAATTTAAAGCACTTGATTGGTGTATTAGTGGCTCAATTTAGCGTTGATCAAGCGAAACGGTGACTCTGAAAGGGAGAGATGGTTCATGGGTGCACAAGTTTGACAAACATGACTGGGTGAAAGGAAGTGTTAATCAAGATGGGTGCGTTAATATGTTAAGGGACACGACCACCTGAAGGGGTGCAATGATTCATGGTGGAGACAACTGGATTTAGATAAGAACACAACAAGTATGAGCTAAGGGAAAATGTTGGACAAGCATGTGAAGGAAAGAGAACAAGACCTAGAGTCATACGGAGAAAGGCAAGTGGCCAAGCTAGAATTTAGTGGAATCTTGATGCAGGTCTATGGAGGGTGTGACACGAGCAAAATCAAGGACTTGTGCTAGTTTGGTGTTTCTTGCAACAAAGAAGAGACAATTAGTCTGTGGGGGTTGCATGTTTGGGGTGAACCACATAGTGTGCGAAGATTGTTGCGACAAGAAAGTCAGTTGGGGAAATATTTGTATGAGTGTTTTGACTTGGTGAGGTGAGGTGAGTCATCCTACTTTGACCATGTTGTAAACTAGATAGATAGTGCTCATATTGTAACTATGCTTCACAATAACAAGACAAGTCGGGTGTTAGGCACCGCTAGTGCCACCCACACTATACTTGTTTGCCTCTTATAAATTTCCCAAGTGTTATATTTGTTTCTCATGTTTCATAAATGTATGCTTAAAGGACTAAGTGTTAGACCATTAACAAATTGTCTAAGTATACAAGTGAGTTGCATTGAGTAGGAGTGTGACTCGCATGTATTTTAGAATGGAGTATGGGTATGCTCTAGGTGAAGAGGCGTAGTCAAGGAAAAGTATCCTTGGTTTCCTTAGTGTTGTCAAGCTACCAAGTGAGAACCGTCATGATGCCACATGCCCTGAAGAGACGATGAGACTTAGCATATCGAGTGGGTCTCCAAAGGGGTCGTGACATGGGGCAAGTTATGAGTTTACTAAGATGTAAAGAAGATATATGATGATATGTGATATTTGTTTCGAAAGTATTAATATTTAAGATTATTTAAAACTTATTAATGAAACAACTAAAAGTGATATTAAGTATGATTATTTGGTAAAATGAAAATATTAAAATTAAAAATATTTAATATATAATTAATTATCATAATTATTATTAATTATAATAAATAATTATATATATATATAGATAGATAGATAGATAGATAGATAGATAGATAGATAGATAGATATATGTGTCCATATAAATAATTTAGTAATAAAATGTTTAGTTTATCTATAAAATAAAGAATTTCTATATTAAAAATATTTAAAACATTAAATAAAAATACATTATAAATGAAGACATAAGATTAAAAAAATAACTACATTGTTAACGACGACATGAAATAAAAATTGTGAATGATTTTCATCAACAAATTTTTACATAATCTTATAGATCTTACATGTCCCATGCATGTGGGATGAAAATTTTGGGATTTTAACTTTCCAAATTTATTAATCATTAACTGAGAATTTGCAACTGTATTTATATATAAGCCGTAAATCATTCTAATTGTTCGATTTATTCTTAATGGTGAGAAAGACGAGATGTGATGCAGGAGCATCCCTCCACCTCAGCACGCGCCAGCTTGTTTACACGCGCGGTGTGCATTCAAGGAAGGAGAGGCACCGTCCTCTCATTTTTGCCTCAAGAATCCAAGATGTGATCCAAGCATTAATTGAAGACAAGCTGGAAAAGCCAAGTTGTGCTTTTAGACAAGCTAGAGATAAGGTCGCCATTAATAGGTTAATGAAAGAATGGATCTGCATCCGATTTGGAGAAGATTTCCATCATTGTAATTTTCCCTTTCGATAGGCATTTTGAAAGGTGATTTGACACCACTAAGGTATCTTGCGAGGGAAGCTCATAGAGCCCCTCCTGTATAAATCTTTGTATTGTAAGAAAAGTAGAGGTTAGGCAATAGAGGGTAGGTAGGATGGAGGTTGATGAGATATGAGACTCAGTTGTATCTCAGACTCCACCATTGTAATTTGGCATTCCACCATTAGTAGGAAATGACAGTTTTTCCTGTTCCATATTTCTCTGTAATGGATGATGTGTTGTGAATGTCTCTTACATGTTTGTTTGTGAATTGTAGATGATGTTAGAAATCATCCGCAGGGATAGAGATATAGTTTTCTAGGCTAAGTGCAAGGAGTGCGCGATAGAGATTGGAAAATCTGTGAGCCGATGCAAGGAATGCATATCTAATCTCAGTGGAGTTAGAAGAGAAGTTGTGAGGAGGGCACACCAGATTAATTTACAGACTCAGAGAGAAATTTCAAGGCGATGGACTTCCTTGAAAGGAAGTACTGTGTGGGAGAAGGCACAGTCTAGAGTTACTATAAATACTCTGGAATACTCTTCCAGGAGGGCATCGACCTAGTGTGATCATACCCAGGAGAAACACAGTTGAAGGTGTTGGGGAACCCCATAATTGATGAACATTCTAGTGAAGTAAGGCTTTGCAAGAAGTGCATCGACAAAGGAAAGGATATGCCTTAAACCTTCCATAAGGATAAGGGAGAAGCCATCGAAGAATTGATCCAAGTGCAAGGAGTGCGACTAAGGTGTTGTGAATTCATCTTATAAGCTTAGGAGGAAGGGAGAGAAGTTGCCAGGAGGGAACGAGAAACTTGCAAAGGAACTTGGAACCTTGGAGGTTTTCAAGCCGAGAAAAGTCACAGAACAGTTTCACAGATTTCTGTAAGGAGTGCAGAAAGGATTTGAGAACAGTCCAACTCTCAAAGGGAGACTTCGTGTTAAGTGCGCAATGGAGTTGAGGACTTGCTGAAGTCTCAAAGATGGAGAAGTCATCCATTGTCGAGGAGAAGACAGGTGGCAGAACTACAAGAAGTTCGGGAGAAGGAGATTCAAAAGGTTTGTCAAGAGAAAACAAGGATCTTCGCGAAGTCACAAAGAGCGGTTCGAATCCAAGTCATTAGATTTAGAAGGAACGTGGTAGAGAGTCGTGTATTTCGAAGGAGGAACCATTCAAATAAGATTCGAGAGGAAGTTTCGAAGAGCTGAGAGCCAGAGGAATCTTAGTCGTCCATCGAGGAGGACACGTGGAGTTGGATCGGCGTATCATTGATTTGCAAGATGAAAAAAGAGGAGTCAGGAGATGAGAGAACTCGTGAAGTCCGAACTCGAGAAATGATTGTAACAGTTGATCACAAGAGGAGTGTGGACCGTAGATTTGGTCGCAGACTATTCACAGATTTGGAAATTGAGAAAATGAGGAAGTAGCTCTCAAAAGTCTCGAAGTGAAAGGTCGTGAAGGGAGTTGGTCCACGATCGTAGTCCATGGTCACATCAGAAAGAAGGCCTAGCATGAAGAGCTAGAAGCGTTGGCATGAGAGTTAAAAGTGTAAGGAGAGGGTCTGTAGGTGCCACATAGTGGGTGCCGAGGAAGTAAAAAGGGCCTGTGCCAAGTTGAAATCGGTTCCATCAGGAGCCTGACGAACCATTCGATTCAACGAATTGAACGATCCTAGACTGAGAGGTCGCAATGGCCCCTCTTTGATAGGAAAGAAGGGGGTGGTCATCACCATGAGTGGTATCAGAGCTTTATTTCTCTCAAGTAGAGGGAAGGACACGAAGGAGTGGATGCACAATTGATTTCTCTAGGCCAGGGAGACAGGGCAAAATGCTCTGTTGGAGTTGTGCAAGGTGTGCAACAGATGGTAAGCAACCAAGTGGGACGTAGACAAATAAAGATGGCCATTGGCAGTCATAAACAAGTCCAAGGAGGAGTTTGTTCACAGAAGAGCAAGGCATAGATGGACAAGGAGCTCAGTGAAATCCAAGCACAGATGGAGAAGCTTGCATTCAAGATGCAACATGAGTCAAAGGTACATTGGAGGTACGAATTGACTCTAAAGAGAACAAATAAATGGCTTGTTCAGAATCTATTGGCTAGAAGGCAACAACAGATGTTACGAAGGTGGCCGAGACAGGCATAATTTCTTAGTCATAAGGGAAAGAGATATGGCAAGAATCTCATAGATTGTTAGGTGGGCAATGAGAATAGGTTAGTCTATCTCGTAAACTGCCAGGTGGGCTGAGGAGACATCCTAGATTGCCAGGTGGGTAAGGGAGAAGAGGTGAACTCAGCGGAGAGTTCACGTTAGCTAAGAGGGTTGATAGATAAACAGGAGGTAAAAGAAGGAAGACCTCACTCAGATGGGGATTCACGCAGAGCTACGAACTGTGTGAATGAAGATGAAGAGAAGTTAGAACCTTCTGTTATTAAGGAGAAAGATCAGAGGAGCATTCTAATCATTGGAGGAGTTGATATATTCCTACCAAGCGAACAAGGAGAGGCTAGCACAGATGTTGTAGGTGTGACAGAGAGAAAGCTAGCAGATACTGTGATGGAGGAGAAGGAACAAATACCGAGGCATGTCCCGACAGAAGGAGATGAGCATTCAACAGAATTGCTCGACGTTTTTGGCTAGGAAGTTGAACAGGAGATGACTGCAGCACTGGAGCCTGTAGTAGAAGAAGAGGCAGACAACATAGACCTTTTTGGTCTATGTGAAGAATTGGAAGCTCTTGAGAGGAGAGTGGAAATTGAAGGCATGCACATCCAACAAGCTAAGTTGGAAGAAGATGAAGGATTACACCAACATGAGGAGAAGCTGGAGGAAGCTGGAATAGGAACAACTGAAGCACTAGTAGGAGAAAGTCCATCATGAGAAGTGGTAGCTGAGCAACAGTTCAGTGATGAGGAGCATACAGAAGTAGAGACTATAGTAGGGTGGCAAGCTAAGGCCGCAAAGGAAGAAGATGTCTTGGGAAGCCAGTGTGATTTTCCCATTGATAAGGAGGGAGTGCAGTGTGCTAGTATGCAACAGAAGAACCAGCTGGCGGAGCAGCTAGATGAGGTGATCGAGGAGATAAGGAAGCTGATGATAAAATCAGCAGAAGAATTGGTCAACACAAGGAAGATGGATGAAAGGAAACCTGCACGAGTAGTGGGGAAGATGCAGGAGAAAAAGCAGCGAAGCAGAGGAGCCGAAAGACAGCTCCAAGAGAAAGTTTGCAGGGATCCAAGAAGATTTCAGACATGTTGGAAATCTCATGAGAAGGAGCTCATGATTTTTTTTTACATTGTGGAGTATGATGCAGGAACATCGCTCCACCTCAGCATGCGCCAGCTCATTTACAGGCGTGGTGTGCATTCAAGGAAGGAGAGGCACCGCCCTCTAATTTTTTCCTCGAGAATCCAAGATGTGATCCAGGATTAATTGAAGACAAGCTGGAAAATCCAAGTTGCGCTTTTGCACAAGCTAGAGATAAGGTCGCCATTAATAGGTTGACGACATGATGGATCTCCATCCAACTTGGCTACTCCATCATTGTAATTTTCCCTTTCGATAGGCATTTTGAATGGTGATTTGACACCACTAAGGTATCTTACGAGGGAAGCTCATAGAGCCCCTCTGGTATAAATATCTATATTGTAAGAAAAGTAGAGGTTTGACAGTAGAGGGTAGGTAGGCTAGAGGTTGATGAGAGTCGAGACTCAGTTGTAGCTCGAACTCCACCATTGTAATTTGGTATTCCACCATTAATAGAAAATGACAGCTTTTCCTGTTCCACATTTCTGTGTAATGGATGTTGTGTTGTGAATGTCTCTTACATGTTTGTGAATTGTAGACGAATGTTAGAAATCATTTGTAGGGATAGAGATACAATTTTCTATCCACGAGTGTGTTGAGTTAAGTCTGGTTCTCTAGGCTAAGTGAAAGGAGTGCATGACAGAGATTGGAAATTCTGTGAGCTGACACAAGGATTGCATATCTGATCTCAGTGGACTTAGAAGAGAAGTTGCTAGGAGGGCACACCAGATTAATTTACAGACTCGGGGAGAAATTTCAAGGCGGTGGAGTTCCTTGAAAGGAAAGACTGTGTGGGAGAAGGCAGAGTCCAACGTTACTGAACGCTCTAGAATACTCTTCCAGGAGGGCATTGAACTAGTGTGATCATACCCAGAAGCAACACGGTTGAAGGTGTTGGGGAAGACCAAAATTGTTGAACATTCTGGTGAAGGAAGGCTTTGCAAGAAATGCGTCGACAAAGGAAAGGAGATGCCTTAAACCTTCCATAAGGCTAAGGGAGAAGTCATTGAAGAATTGAGCCAAGCACAAGGAGTGCGAGTAAGGTGTTGTGAGTTCATCTTATAAGCTCAGGAGGAAGGGCGAGAAGCTACGACGAGGGCACGAGAAACTCACAAAGGAACTTGGAACCTTGGAGGTTATGAAGCCGAGTAAAGTCATAGGAGAGTTGCACAGATTTATGCAAGGAGTGCAGAAAGGATTCGAGAATGGTCCGAGTCCTGAAGGGAGAATTCATGCTAAGTGCACAAAGGAGTCGAGGACTTTCCGAAGTCCCGAAGACAGAGAATTGATCCATCGTCGAGGAGAAGATAGGTGGCAGAACTGCAATAATTTTGGGAACAGGAGCTTCGAAAGTTTTGTCGAGAGAAAACATTGATCTTTGCGAAGTCGCGAAGAGCGGTTCGAATCCACACCATTAAATATGGAAGGCATGTGGAAGAAAGTCACGTATTTCGAAGGACAAACCCTTCGGAGAAGAGTCGAGAAAAACTTCCGAAGCGCTGAGAGTCAGAGGAATCTTATCCGTCCATCGAGGAGGACACGTGGAGTTGGGTCGGTGTATCGCTGATTCTCAAGATGGGAAAAGCGGAGTCAGGAGACAAGAGGAATCGCAAAGTCCAAACTCACTAAGTGATCGTAGTCGTTGATCGCAAGACAAGGGTGGACCATAGATCTAGTCCCGGATTATTCGCCGATTCAGAAATCGAGAAAAGGAGGAAGCAACTCGCGAAAGTCCTGAAGTGCAGGATCGCGAAGGGAGCTTGTCCACAGTCGTAGTCCGTGGTCATATCATAAAGAAGGCCTAGCACATACAGCTAGCAGCGTTGGCATAAGAGTTAAAAGCGGAAGGAGAGGGTCTGCAAGTGCCACATAGCGGGTCTCGAGGAAGTAAAAAGGACCCGTATCAACTTCAAATTGATTCCATCATGAGCCCGACGAACCATTCGGTTCGACGGCTTGAACGATCCTAGACCAGGAGGTCACGATGGCCCCTCTTTGACACGAGAGAAGGGGTTGGTCGTCACCAAGATGTGTTTTCAAGGTAATCCACTAATTAGATTTTTCCACACTATTGCAATGATTCCTACTTATTTATATGTATTTTTGGTTAAAATAGTGTCAAAAACTAATTCCTTTATCTGGGAAAAATAAACCTTGCACATCAGCAACATCATCCAAAAGAACAGTTCAAACTCTATTAGTCTTGCTTCGTACATTACAGTTCAATTTCCATATCAAAAAAACAGGAGTGTACAGATTGTCCAGCGTCGATTATAACTGAATATGTTTCAATCAATAAAACCTGTCATCATCCAGATCGCATCTCTGCCTTTCAGAGTCTTCCCGACGCCTTCAAATTCTGAGAACGAAGCTATTTCACTCCGTCCAAGCCTCATGGCAATGAGCTCATGAGGTGGGATCATATTCCTCTGAAAATCTCCACCTTCATCGTCGCTACTATTATCATTATCAGATATGACTCCATGCCTTTTCTTCGAGTTGTTCCGAATGTTCTCCCTCTCCTGCCAAATCGTCTCACACCAGTCAGGGATATTCACAGGGGCAGAAGACTGATTTCTCCTCTTATTATTCTGTTCATGAAATTTAGGAATTTTCCTTCTCCCCTCCTTTCCCGCTATGCAGTCTTCCACACCGTTACATCCATTCTCCCGAGAGCCAGCCCGCTCGGCCTCTGCATCAAGAGCACAACCCCATATATCCTCTTCATTAAACTCCTCTGCCGTCTGGGAGCTCTCAATGCTTCTGGATTGTTCAAACCCAAAGAGCTTGTATATATCATAGTTAAACATACTTTTGGGATTGCCCAGTATAAAAGTACTGCCATCCATGGCCACCCAAGAACTTTATGCAATGTTTTTCTTCAAAATACCAATGATCCGGCTCTCAAATTTCTATACGAGACCACTTAGATTGCACCCTTTCTAAATTCTGTGGCTTCTTCACAAAATGTTACCAACACTGCAATAACCCAACTCTTCTTCTTCTTTTCAGAAAGTCTTCAGAAGTCATAATCTAGAACTCAGAACGAACGAAACCCAGAAGCTCGGTGGGATTATCTTTCAGTCTGTCAGGTTGGGAGTGGATTTTGATGAGGCCTGAGCTCAATTTTCTTCAATTACATGCAGAAGAACTGTCAGATAGGGAATGCTCCTCCCCGAACCCAAACATGGTTAAATACTTGATAAGACTTTGCAGTTAAAACGGAATTCAATGTGACTATTTCAACATGGTTAAATACTTGATAAGACTTCGGAGTTAAAACGGAATTCAATGTGACTATTTCAATATGATTGATCACGTGGGGCATGTGTGTTCGTTCCCCTCCACCCTTCACGCTCCGATGTTTCCTGGAACCAGCTAAAGGCTATCATCGGTTACATCCCCCTTCATGTCCCTCTCAACACCCAACACTCCCTCCCCATGTCAGAAATCGGACATATCATATTCTTCAGAGACGATAAGGATGAAATTCAGGATGATAAATATAAAAAACAAATTGCATTCTTCATGAGTAGGACGCTGAAGTTTTGCTTTATCCGTAAGATGTTGTTTTTCTTAAATCTCATCTGCTGCGTCTCCATCTGTTTATGGGATTTTGGTTGGTGAGGTTTTGATGTCACAGTACGTGTTCAGTTGGAACTGTATTTAGGGTTCTGAGATTTGAGGGAGCAATAGAAATGAATAACAGGCCCAATTCTATAAATACGGTAGTTTCTTGTTAAGTGAATAACAAGGGATGGATGTGTAGATATCTTGCTCTCTGTTCCACCAATCTGTTCTCGGGAAATTTCACAAACGTGTATTCATATTATGTATTTATTATTGTTGTTTTCTCCACTGCAAATGGCCACAGTTGTGTAGAAAATGAAATCAGTGATAAACAGATTTGCATATTAAATTAGGTTTGCAGGTGCAGAATGATTACTTAAATCTGGTAGTTTAGTCCATACTAATTATTGGTAGTTTCTCCAATAGGTCGGTGGATCAAGTTGTTCCAGCTCTTTCTATTTAAAAAAGGAAAAAATTATATGCCAATTTGATGAGTATCATGTGAAATGGTTGACCCTTAATCTATCTTTCTTTATTTTTAAATCCGTTTGGATTGTTTTTTAAACGATTTCAAAGGTGAACAGCTCATTTCAATATTATATGCTATTTTCAATATATGTTATACAGATATGATATTGACTCTAGATATATCAAACGCCATGAAAGTTTCCGCTTGAATCGTCAGAGGAAAGGAAATATTCCTCTTGCTTAATGTAGATTGGCGTTTGTTGATTGGAAAATGTCGGAATATGTCGGCAAGACCTCAAAAAAATACAAAAACAATTATTTTTTTCAATT
>JASDQU010947297.1:13635-31572 GCA_032191745.1 Picea mariana
TATATATATATATATATATATATATATATATATATAAAATACAAGGTTGAGGAAGTGTTTTGCAAATGATCAAAATCATTATAGAGGGGTTATTTGGTTGTATAAAACAGTGTAGGGGTTATTTGGTTGTGTAAAAGTGTAGAGAAATCAAATTTTAATATAGACTCAAATATTGTTGTGATGAATTTTGAATTTTTTAAACCTTATTGATGGGTATTTGGTTGTATAAAACAGTGTAGAGAAATAAAATCTTAATATCGGCTCAAATATTGTTATGATAAATTTTGAATTTCTTAAACTGTAATGATGGGTAAGAATATGGATGAATGAATGAATGATAAACCATTCATTTTTTCACATAATATAATTAAACATTGCTTATTTTGTGTTATCTTTGTTGTAGTATTGTAATCTTTGTAAAAAGTTTTCTTCCCAATTTTTTATGCCATTCATATCATATTTTTTTTATTGTTATTAGTATTTTCTTGAATATGAATATTACAGTTTAATATAATTAATGTTGGTTTGTTTTGTCTTAGAAAATCTGTTATAATATGTTAATTAGAAAGTTAAGAAAATGAAATCTCCAAAAATATTTCAAAGATTATAGTTTACATAATTTTTAAGATTACATTATGACTAAGGTTGCAACAATTGACAAAAATGATTTAAATTTCAAAATATTAACTACAGAAATCCTATTTAATAAACGCTCCAAGTATTTTGAGTTCTCTTGTTAGAATAAATTAACTTCATTTTCAGTTAACTTCCTTGAATAATATTTCATCTACTCTACATCCCCCGTCTTTTGTATATATTTTGCCAACATGGTATCAAGAGAAACATAAAGTGCACAAAGAAGTGCAGAATTAACTCTGCAAGGAAAATAATTATTTTGATGTTCAATTTCAAAAATCTTCAGAGCAAAATTGATAAAAAAGGAAAAGGCAACTACACAAAGTATAAGGGAGATTATAAAGGCAACTACACAAAGTATAAGGGAGATTATTTGTATAAGAACAATGTCTGTGTATTTGACCAACAATAGAAAAAATTTGACTAAGAATGTGGTGATATGACATTCAAACACAGTTTCTCAACACTGTGTGACCACAATATCATGTGATGTTGCATTCAACCATGGGCATGTAGAGACAGAATGCTGGTTTGCGAATACAAATATTTCACAGAAAGAACTCTAAAGCATGGCAATTGATCTCTTGATATTTGAACTACCATAGCTAATCTTCCTAGAGGATGCACTATGACAGCCTTGTAGATAGAGACAAATCAACATTATAATTCATTGCAATTGGCATACTCCTTATATGAAGAGTTCCAAGAAGCTCCATTTCCGTATGAAATGTCAAGTATCCACCACCTATTAAGAGGTAGAACATCGTTTACACGACATTTTTGGTCTCTGACCATGTGCCCCAACTTACTAATAATGACGACTCAACTGTTTAATAGTGACTCCCTTGGGATTTTATTGATCAATTTTTTTTGTTGGAATCAAACCTTGGTGGGGGCTATGACATAGAGGGATGCCGAATTCKATTGAGAATAGTTTGATTTTGAAAGTGGAAAAAAAAAAAGAAACYAGACAAGACACTCARTRTTTTGTTAGCAGATTTCTAGATTYAAATTCACAGAAAGGAGGGAATTTTTGCCCGAACCATAGTATAAACACAAAGGTAGTTTTATTGATGGAATTTCCATGTGTTTTTCAAAAGTTTACAAAGATTTTTTGAAGCAAATATAAGACATCCAAACAATTTTTATTCCTGAAAAACTTGGTAGATGAATGATTTTTTATTTTATTTATTTATTTATTTATTTCTATCAGGRGTTTATACACAATTCTTTATTCTTTCTAAAAATGGAAATTTCATTAGAAAAAKTCAATGACATACAAAGAAATTATTCAAATGCAATTAATGAACAAAATGTTATGGGGTATAGTAAAATGAATTGAATTATAATCCTTGTAACCTAATAAACTTATTGAGTGATACAATGATGACAATGACAAGTAAATTGTTGGACTTCTTGTTTGACATTTAAAGAGTCATCATGTTGATCTAGGCAAATCTTCATACAAAATATAAGAGGAATTAAGTTAGTTTGGTTCAAAAGCATTCAATGTTAGATTCTCTTTGAAACTTCAATTATTTGTGTTGAAAATCATTGAAGTGAACATGTCATCACACAAATGGGTTAAGAGTATTGATAAAACAATTAGTAGAAATAGGTGGGAAAATAGATGAATAGACAAATGATGTATTGATGAAATATTTTCCTTACAAGTACAACAATGTAGTCTTTATTTTATATCATTGACTTTTACAAGCATTAGATGAAGTGATATCTTTTTTAATGGTTGAAAAAAAATGAATAGATGAAGGGGATGGTAAAGAGGAGATGTCTTTGTTTTTAACAGAAGCAACAAAAACTACAACAAAGGTTAAACTAGCATTGGTAGTGCCAAGAAAGGAAAATTGTGCTACTATTGTAATAAATTAGGCCACATTGCTTGGGATTGTAAAATACATTGCACAAAGGTACTCAAAAATGAATATGCTAATGAACAAAACGTTGATAAATTTGGTGACAATTACTTGTTTTGAT
The DNA here is from genome assembly GCA_032191745.1 of Picea mariana. Lineage (NCBI taxonomy): Eukaryota > Viridiplantae > Streptophyta > Pinopsida > Pinales > Pinaceae > Picea > Picea mariana. The sequence continues at coordinate 16,267 of JASDQU010947297.1, forward strand.
AAAAAGCTTGACAACTTGAAACAAAGATAAAGGGAACTTGGTATGAATGCCCATTCAATTGATTGGTTAGGGAAGTTCAATTGATTCTACTTTTGTAGCAAAAGGGAGTGATGGCAGTGTGGGTGGATGGGATTGCCTAGTGAATCATTTAGATGTATATCTTCAAAGAGGTGATGCAAATCAGATTGAGCACTTACAAAAGTCTCAGTACAAGAGTAGTTTGCATTGTTGAAGATTGGATAAGGTGACATTCAAATTTTGTAATCTTTCTTTAGCTATTCAATCAAGTTATGGATTTTCTATTTAAGGGGGGAATTTAAAAAAAATGTATTTTGTGTTAAGTGGGGTGTTTGAATAAATAACAATGAATAAAATGGAAGTCCTATATTATATTATAATGTAATTGTGACTTTAATAAATGAACATTACGTCATTATTTAGTAAGGAACGTCATTAGATGTTACAACTAAATGGTTAGTAAATAAAAGAGAACCAACCACATTTTATCAATTGACTTATTTGAATAGTATTTCACTTATTCTACTTGTGCATCATGAATTCATTCTAGAGATGTTTTTCTCTATATATACATGCTCAACCATGAAGTACACTAATTAAATTCGATTACTTGGACTGCATATCTTTTTTTCTAACAATAACAAGCATATTTGTATTAGAAAAAGTTGCGGAAAAATCGAACAACATTGTAATACGAAAATAAGTGATGATCGCAACAATAACAAAAACATAACTTCCTTCTACCAGAGATACTTAAACATGCCTACCCAAACCTTGCCCTTTTAAACTTGGCTCACATATATGTGAGCATGCTCACATATAAAGTATACTACCTTACAAATTGACATAGTGACAAAACTACAAGACATAAAATAAAAAATAAAGAAAATAACTTGGAAATTGGCTCTTGAAGGGCATCTAATGTTTGGTCTACATAAATATCCAAAGTATAATCCAGAGCACATTTCCATCTATGATTAATCTGCAGGGTGAAATTCACCTACAACATCCACTAATTCTAGTTGAGGAGAGTATTGAGTGTCCATGTCCTTGTCCTTGGCCAAAGAAAAGTTAGAGTGTGAAGAGTCCCCAACATAAATAGTACCTAAGGGGGGGGGATGCTATTGGTGAAGGTTCGGGCAAGGGAAGTGATATTATATTTTTGAGTAAATATAATGCAATATAGTGACATTTCTTCATCACAAGCACTAATCAAATCGTTGGCATCATTTTAAATACAAAGAAAGACCAATAACTCTAGAAAAATAATTAACACAGGAAAAATGAAATTCCATCACACAAAAATTCACTCGGGGAAACCTGAAGGAAAAAACCCCAGCATCAAATGGTTGCTTAGTTTTTCTTTGACAATCTCTAGTTACAATGTAGTTCATGGCTATATGGCCATTCAACAATTCACATAGCTCCTCCTTTTCATTCACTCCTCCCAGCTAAAAGACCTTATGAGAGTGAAACTACAAGAAGAAATAGGGAGAGAGCTAGGGTAATGGGAAGACAAACATGCCCGACCTTTCATCTCTCATTCCTTACTCATTTCTCTCCTATTCTCATTTTCTATTTTATTTAATTCTTGTTTTACTCTCTTTTGTCTCATTTACTTTTACATATGCATTGTCTTTAATAGTTTATCTAACCTTTGTTAATTACCTAGTTACATTTGCAGGTACTCCGGCTTACAACCATTCACTTGTTCAGATCCATTTCGAAGCACACCTCCCTATTGAGAGGCTTTTTGGTCTCCAAAATCTTAGAGGAAACCAATATGGATCAATTTGCCTTATGTTTGCTTCTTGAGAACATGACTATGACTTTGGCTCTTGGCTACAACTTTGACTCTCACTTTGGCTCTGGTTTATGGCTTTGGCTATTAGCTTCGGCTTTGGCCATGGCTTTGACTCTGGCTCCTAGCTCGCTTTTTCCGTCAATTCAAAAGTTGTTCACTGACTCTAAGCCGTGAGTGATCTTCAAATATGAACTCTTTCATCAGAATTGATTCCCATCTTTAACATGCAAGTCATTTGCATTCTCAGATTCAGAGATGGTATATCTTAGCAGCCAATGAAAGCCAAGGCGAATTCTGCTCTATGCTTGTTCAATGTGATCCCAACAACTATACCATCATGTAACAATTCTACAAGAGGAAGTGTGTGTTTCTTTCTTCTACTAGGATCAATTGCTTCTTGACATGGAAACAATTCTTTGCATCAAACTTTACAATCTTTAGATTTTGTAGTTTGTCAATTAGAATTCCTCCATTCCTCTGTTCAACGAGAGACATGTATAGCTTCATTCAAGTAGTGTGTGAGCACTTTCTATCACCATGGGCATGTAATCCGATGCATTGAATGTATTTTTACATGCCCCTACACGCTGGTTGTAGGAGACTTTGAACATTGGTAAACTGGTTCACTAAATGGTGAGTCATTCTTCAATGAGATTGCTATGAAAGAAACATTAACTCTCTCTTGCTTGCATTGAACAACTATTTCCCTCATTGGTGAGGCTAACCTCTTGTGTTGCAACTCTTTGGATAACTTCTACTTGGGATATAGGTGCAAGGAAGTCTTCATCCTCTTTACTCTCCACTCTCCACACTCATTTTTTGGAACATCGTTACCAACTTAACGAGAACTCTCCAAAGTTCTCATTTTTTTAAAGGTCACATTTTTACCCCCGTTTCAAAAAGTGGTGCTASGGGTAGTACCCTTTTTGGAGGTGATTAAAATTGTGACTTGTTTGAAATCCTGTCCTTGACATTACGAACATAACCTTGACAGAACCATGAAATTGAAAAGTGATGCTACTAGTAGCACCACTTTTTTATTTATTTAAAAATATGACCTAATTGAAACTGTGACCTTGACCACTAACACCACTTTTTTTTTGAGTTAAAACTATAACTTAATTGAAACTTTGACCACTGGCACCATTTTTTTTTTGACTTAAAATTTTGACCTAATTGAAACTATGGCATTGAACATTGGCATCACTACAAATAAAACACTGAAAATTGACTCCTAAATATAAAAGTATTATAATTTAATAATTTATTTATCAATTTTTTTAAAAATAATTTACATTAAGAAAACAATTGAATTGGAAAAAAAAATATCCCTAAACAAATTCTTTAATTTAATGGAAAAAAACAGATTTTCTTAAAAAAAAACAAAAAACAATTTATGTGAAAAATAATAGATTTTAAATTTTTAACAAAAATTAAAAAAAATGAACTAAAAAAATAAAATCTAAATTTTGAGGGGAAAGCAAATTAAAAATAACACTTAAAACACAAAATTTGATTGAAAAAAATACTTTTAAAAATAATATATATATATTTTTAAAAAAATTAAAAAACAATCTTAAAAAAATAAAATATTTTTTTTGATATTTAAATAAAAAACAAAAACTAAAATACAATTAAATTTCTTTAAAAAAAAAATATCAAACTAAATTAAATAAAAAAAATTAAAATTAAAAACTAAACTCAGTTCAACTAAATTAAATTTTATAACTAAAAAAATAAAAACTTAATTTTAAAAAAAATTTAATCTAACAAATTATAACTAAATTAAGTTAATTAAAAAAAAAAATTTAAAAATTAAAATTTAATTTAAGTTTAAATATTTTGTTATAGTTTCAAATTATAACTAAATTAAGTTAATTAAAAAAAATAAAAATTTAAAAATAAAAATTTAATTTAAGTTTAAATATTTTGTTATAGTTTGGGCTGTTTGGGTGCCATAGGTGCCGCGGGTGGGATCATGCTTGGCCCGCGGAGGCCTCCCACGATGCCCGAGCATCACCCCCCCATAAAAATGAATTAGTTTTGTTTGGAATAGGTTTTAAATTTTAAATTTGTTTTTTTTTTTTAAATATTTTGGTTTTATTTTAGATTGTTTTTTTTAATATTTATAATATATTTAAAATATAAATTTTAATGAATTAAAATTAAATAAATTTAATGTGGTAATACATCTTTAGTGGTCTAATTAATATTTGTCTTGCATAGATTATTATTATTATTATCATTTAATATTTAAAATTTTTATATAATTTTTTTTCAATGTTTTTAATAAATTTAAAATTTAAATTTTATTAAATTTTTTAACTTTATTGTTTTAATTTTTTAATTTTTAATTTTTATTTTTAAATTGTGTTTTAGTTAAAATGTTATTAATTTGTTTTTTGTGTTTTCTCCTCATAGCCAAGCTGCTCCGATATCACCTCAACTACAACCTCTCACAGATCACATGCCTTTCGTTGTTAGGGCTGCACCTCTTCTCCATTGCTTTCACATGCTCTCTCTTCTTTCTCCTTCTGTTTTCATTGGCCGATGTGCTCACATCACACCGCCACTCAACTCCTTCACGATATAGTAAGGGTACAGTACACAGTAGAGCGGGCTGGCCCATCAGTAAGGCAAGCACAGTTTAAGCAGCATTTGCACTCATGCATTCATGCATGCAAGGCTCCGCATGAATAGACTCACGGGTTGCACCAGTGGAGTTACTTACTAAGGGCGAGGCTTATAAAAACAACCCAATATATAATATTTTGCGGAGCATGGGCAACATCCATTTATTTCTAGAAGGGCTTAAATAGAAAAGGGTCGGAGTCACGATTTTGTTTCAAATTTAGTGTTTTAAGGGTAATTTTTATTTTTTCTTTTCTAAAAAATATTTAGATTTTATTGTTTTTTATTTTTTTTTTATTTCTAAAATATTTTTTTTAAGAGGAATTTTTTCAGGTTTTTGTTTTTCCAATTTAATTATTTTCTTAATGTAAATTATTAAAAAAACTAAAATTAGTTAATACAAAAATAAATTATCAAGTAATATCACTTTTAGATTTATGAGTCCATTTTTCAGTGTTTTATTTGCAGTGATGCTAGTGGTTAAGGTGACAATTTCAATTATACCATAATTTTAACTCAACAAAAAGTGGTGCTATTGGTAGCATCACTTTTCAATTCAAGGGTCAATTTCAGGGTTTTGTTTGCAATGTTACGGTTGCGATTTTAAACAAGTTGCTTCAAGTTACAATTTTAACCACCTCCCCTAAAAATGGTGCTACTGGTAGAATCACTTTTCGATTCAAGGGTCAATTTCAAGGTTCTATTTGCAATGTGAAGGGTGCAATTTCAAACAAGTTGCAACAACTCCCCCAAAAATATGATATTTATGATATTTTTGGGCTACAATTCTCATTTTAAGGTCACAATTCTCATTAAGTTGGTAACTGTGTTTTGGTTGTGTAGTTTCTCAAGTGAAGCTTTGGATGAAGTCACTAACATTTTTCTTCTCAATGTCCACTTAACCTGCAGTGGTGGCAAAAGATTCTTGTCATTGTTTGTATGCACTACTTGATATAGTTCTTTTCTCCTTGTGCCTCTGAATTTATTGTTGGTTTGGGGAAGTCTTCTTGCCATTATCCCTCCAAAAACTATCTGGCTTGTGGCATGTGACACGTGGCTTGCTTCTCCCAATAAGATGTCTCCAGATGATCTTTCCTCTCGCAAAAGAAACAAACTTTGGCATACCAATAGCTAGTAGCTTTATGTCATTTCTTCTTGCGACAATGAAAACAAGGGATGTCTTACCTATTGCATACCTTTTCTCTTTGTCTTCTCGTTTTGAGTGATCTTATTTCCACTTCTTCTAAGTGTTGGTGCACGCCGAGTCTTTGCACTTTCCTCATCACTTCGCTAATGCAATTTTCCACATGAAGGAAGGAGTGGTGGTGTGCTACCACCCTAACTTGTTGTTTCTCTTTCTTTTGATAATCATGCCAATTCTCCCATGTATTTTTCTTTCACAAATGTGATCTTGATGTTCATGGAATTTTTCTCTTTGCCACCAAAACCCAAGCCTTCATGATTGACCCTTGGTTGAGAGCTACAATAGGGCTTAGGATGTCTTGTCTTCTCTTTCCTAACCCTTGTCCATCATAGCCCATCCACCTCAACAATTTCAAACCAATTCCCCTGGTATGCTTTTCAAATTCACCAAAACGCTATTGAGAAATGTATGAGGAAGGTGATCTTACCAAAGTTTCCTCGGTCATGGTGTTGGCCTCGATAGAGATAATGGAAGGTGCCTTTGGTTCCTTGGTCTCTTAGATAACTTCTTGTAGCTTTGTCAATGCCTCTTCCTTCTCTTCCAACTCTCACTACAACTAAGCCATCATCTGAGTGAGCTTGTCCTCATGCCATCTATCCATCTAAATTACCTTCTCTCCTAATTGCATTCACTGCACTCTACTCTTGTCCCAATTTGCCATAATAGTTGTGAGGGAGTATCGCCATTGATTAAATCAATTCTTTAGCAATGGAAACAATGTTGTTTATGCCTCAAGGTTCTTCTCCATCTTTGCCATCCTTTGGTCATACATTTGAACATTCTCCTTCAAGTGCTTATTCTCATCTCGATGCTAAACATTGATGGTCTATAGGTCTTCCAAACTTTTTTTTCTTTACACATGCTAGGTCCGTGTTCTCTTCAAAGTTATGGCAACTATGTCACTATCAAGGATTCAATTCCTATGATACTATATGCTCCGTAAATGAGGCACTTATAGCCCATTCTCTTCACCAACATGGATCCTCTATGGAATTAATTTCTAACTCTGTTCTCAGTCTTGTACAAAGATCTTCGTGCCCAGTGTAGCCTACACACAACAACTAGCTAATAATGCCAATAATAAACATGATTATGAGTGAAAACTTCTTTATTGTTATCACCAAGTTGGAACACGAGGATTGGTTGTGATTCTTTGCTTTAAGGATTGATATCTTTCGTGTTTTCCATGCCGTGTTCTCAAGAACCAATTGAATGCCACATCCTTTGAATTTGTTTGTTCAAGAACTTTGTTCAAGGATTTAGATCCAATTTCTCGCATGTGTAATGTGTGGACATGGATACCTCCTTATTGTTTGTTCTTATAGTTGCAGGTTTTAACACCCCACCAAACTACTTATGCACATAGTTAACTCCAACAATCCACTTATTATCAACAATCCAACAACAAAGTAGTCTGAATTACTTCATCCTTAAAGCCAAACCAACAATAAGCATGGTGTATCGTTTCGACAATGAGGAAGAACAAACTTCAACTTAGAATTTTAATACAATGCAAAAGTTACATACATGCACATTTTATTCTCAAGTAAGMGGAGTGTCAGGGATTAAGCTTCACTAGTAAAGGGAACATGGTTCAYAGTGTTAAACTTTTGGTATGCTTGTTTAACCATAGACAATGTCACATAATTGTCACCCAACCATAAGCATTCACATATACCACCCCCGAGCACACTAACCTTTACTTAGAATAATTTCAGCAAGCCTACWCCAGAACCAATAGATAAACCCTAGATGCTAACTGCARCAACAACTCAAGACAAGTAGAGCGCTCCTTCTCCTAGGGTATCACACAAGAGAGTCCATATACACATAATAAGTACCATACACAACTGTAGCAGCTACAATTGCACTACTCTCTCAAAAATTGCACCATACTTAGAAAGAATATCACCAAGAGAATCACCAAGAATATCACCAAGAGAATCACTTGATAGCGCTAGAGAGAGACCAAGAGCAAGAGATGACCATACACCCTTATTCCTCCTTACAGCTGCAGTTGCAACTGCAACTGCAACTATCCACAAGACTTGTGCTCTGAATGGGTGTACAAATGAGCTAAAACGTCCTCTATTTTTATTAATCTGTCCAATGACTTTTCTGGCTAGGCCGACCTAACTTTCTAGTCATTATATTTTCTGTTTATCTTTTTCTGGTGGAGCCGAATTGTATTTCTGGAAGATAATATTCTAATAATATTATTCTGCTAGGCCGACTTGTCTTCTAGGGTTTCCACACATCTGTTTAATGGTTCACTTGCTTCAAGAATATTCTATTCTAAATCATAGGTTATACGTGGAGGTTAATACCTCCCACAACTACCAAAACATCAACACTCCCTCTTAGCTAGGGAGGTATTAACTAAGATGTTGTTTATGTAGTGGTCTCAAACACATCCATCCATCTCACATGGCATGGGCAAGACTCAGATGGTCTTGCAGACCAACCTATAGGTATCATCACCATAGCCACAAAGACTATCATATGACCAAACAAATCATGTAACAAGTATCACCATCATAGCCGCACATTAGCCATGTAGCTGACAAACACCTCCAACACTACTACTTGGCCCTCTAACTAGTAACCTTCGATGCTACTAATCGACACTCTAACTGGGAATCATTTCCGACACTATAGGTCGGCATCTAGTTCATACAGAACTAGTAACTCATCAGCTCACACAGAATTTGAGTAAAAAATTTAACACTCCCTCTTAACGAGGAATGTATTCCGCTTGGCATGATCATCATCACTGCTTCTGTGGTTCTTCACACCTTGTCCATTGTCTTGTTGAATTTAACGAATCTATGCATCATAAGAAGTTTCACACTTTCACTGGAGTAGCATACCAGCCTGCGTTGGAGTACTAACTTGTGCTGGGGTAGCATACCAGCCTGCGTTGGAGTACCAACCTATGCTGGGGTAGCATACTATCATGCGTTGGAGTACCAACCTGGGCTGGGGTAGCATACCATCCTGTGTTGGAGTACCAACCTATGCTGGGGTAGCATACCAACCTGGGTTGGAGTACCAACCTGTGTTGGGGTAGCATACCAGCCTGTGTTGGAGTACCAACCTGTGCTGGGGTAGCATACTAGCCTGGATTGGGGTACCAACCTACGTTGGGGTAGCATACCATCCTGTGTTGGAGTATCAATTTGCGCTGGGATAGCATACTAGCTTGCGTTGGGTTGCCAACCTACACCGGGGTACCAACCTGCATCGGGGCAACATACCACCCTGTGTTGGGGTACCAACCTGCACTGGGGTAGCATACCTAACTGCATTGGAGTACTATCCTTCACTGGGGTAGCATACCACCCTGTGTTGGAGTACCAACATGCATTAGGGTAGCATACTAGCCTGCATTGAGGTACCAACCTGTGCCGGGGTAGCATACCAACCTGTGTTGGGGTAGCATACCAGCCTACGTTGGAGTACCAACCTGCACTGGGGTAGCATACCAACCTATGTTGGGGTACCGACCTGCACTGGAGTAGCTCCCACTACTGGGGATATCATCAGTTCCCTCTACTGGGGAGCACATCACTTCCCACTACAAGGGAACATATCACTTCCCGCTACGAGGGAACACATCAATCCCTCTCATGAGGGAAAATCCTTCTGGACCACACTAAGCTTGTCTTTGAAGTACTCAAACTTCACTTTCGACAGAGGCTTAGTCAACACATTTTCTACCTGTTCGTCGGTAGCAATATATTGGAGCAAGTGTCTCGTCATAGTCTTCTCCCTCTTACTGGGAGAATCCTTTGGACACAAATCAAACTTTGAACATCTCTAGGCTATTTATCTGCAACATGCTTGATCTTTATAGATCAACTTGGAAGTCACCAATGACTTCCTTTATGGTCTCAGAACTAAGGAAAATATATATATCCCAATCCTTCTGGCTAGCTTCCTCCTCGGTTGCTGCAACAAAGTATAAGGGAATCTTCCCATAAGATCTCATATCTCCTCGAAGCCTCTGAAGCTTCGATCTAGCCTTGTCAACCCATGGCATCTGTTTGTTAGCCTTGGAAGACGTCTCTCTCTTCCATCTGAATCTGAAAGTATCCAAGTCTCCATTCTCCCTCTAAAGCTTCACTCCCTCTGATTCTGTATAATCTTCGAAGCCATATTCTCCCTCTGTGTGTGATGATTTTCTCTGAAGTCTTCCGTGAAAGGTCCTAGGGAGGCTGCTCCTTCCTACTTGATTGTGAGGGTTGAATCCCTATGAACTCTAGCTCCTTCTGAGCTGGTACTCGGTGGGGTCACCTGCCTCACCACCAGTGGAGCCATATGCTCCTCATGATATGACTCATCAATGCTATATGGATTTGCATCTTGCAAAGTGTCAAGGGACCATGCTAGCCTCTTCCTAGTTACTGCAATGATTATGGGTAGGCCCTTATGGCTCTACTAACTCTTCCTAATCTGAGGAGTGATCAACTACACTATAGAGATTTGTTCGGTCATATTTGGAGCCTTCTTCTCCTTACAATCAATATTCATATGAGATACTCAATATCCCACAAGCAAATACCCTTCTTCTTCTCCGGTACATGGATGTATACGGTCATGTATACAACTTCTTATTTGGATAGTCTGCTCCATGTCTCAAACTAGAGGCCATCTAATATGTTTCCTCTTGTAACCATCACTATAGCTCTCCTTAGAGATATCACTTGTGACCTTCCTAGAGCAAGGACAATAAGGGAGAAACATTAGACAAGAATAATACTATTATAATAAAAACAAGAACGAGAACAATAATCACAGTAGCTCCTCAGAGCTATTGCTTGTGACTTGCCTGGAACAAGAGCCAAAATAAAAATACAATAATAAGAAATAGGAACACCACTCTTCTAGTGTTGTGATCAATCATTCCTCCAAGGTGACCTCCATGGAATTTATAAAATAACATGCCCGAGACAAGAGCAACAAGAGAAAGAAGTATAATAACATTTTCATAAGAACACATCTATGTCAACAAGAATAAAAGACAATCTCATGGTAATCATCATATTATTATCACGATGAATTTCCTCGAAGCAAAACAAGCAGTATCTCTTAGATGAGATGTTAGTTCATCTTGTGACCAAGTACAATAAGCATTTTCATCAATAGTACTCACATATTGCCAAGTATTCATTGTATCTAGCAGTAATAGATCCTTTCAAGGATTGCTGTCACAACTAGTAATGTAACAATTATTAAACTTGATATGTGCAAATTGAAAACTTATTAATTTAATCAATCAAACCTGGAACTTGGAGTCTTGTCTTCAAGAACAAGTGTTGTGATTTTATTCCGAGTCTCCTTCACTCAAGATGACAAGTATTCTCTTCAACCTGTCCCCTGTACTTAAGACAACATGCTTTCTTGAAAAAAATATGAGTTAGAGAATATAATGCAAATAAACTCTAAAAATATCATCCTTAATCAATCTAATACTTTGACTAGAGTCGGCTTATAAATTTAATTTTGAACATAGGTTACTGTGATAATCAAAACTTCAATAGATCAAAATGCTATAACAACTAGAGGCATATGAAAACAATCAAACCTGGAGTGTGTTGTTCCTATAAATGTGTTGGATTTGAGATCCCTCTGGATCTACGATTGTAAGAGATCCCTTCTCTTGCAATCACACTTAAAATAGTGATATAGTTTAAATATATATAAGTACATACCTATGACAACATCGATAGGAAGTGGCACCTTCCAGCAACGATGAAAAGAAATAAAGAACCTTAAAACTTCAAAGGTGCTCCAACTTGTAATCTAAAGGTAGATAGAGACGCGCTAGGGTAAGGCGCACTAGGAAAACCAAAGATTAGTCCCAACACTTCACAAAAAATTTCATTGCAATTGGTGCTGGCACTGCAACTGGTGTTGCAACTGGCACTGCAACAAGTGCTTCCACTGACACTACAATTGGTGCTTCAACTAGCACTATAACTGGTGTTGCAACTGGCACGAAGGAATTGACACGGAGGAATTGGTACTACAACTGCAACTCGTACTGCAGACCTAGGGTTTTATGAGGAAACCCATTTCTGAACTTTAGAAATTTGTAGATTTGATCCGGGGAAGAGATGCGCCCTACTTAGGCGACCTTCTTAGTGAGTTCAATATGTACTCAATGAGCTTGACAATGGGGGAAATTGAGGATCTTCCTTCCAGTGGTTAGACTGTTATGAAGGAAACCAACTCTTAAACTGTAATGTCCCCCACCTATTGATGAAGAGGTTGTGAGAGACTTAGTAGTATAGTTGTCCCCACTAGACTATAGTCTCATGCATTATGGGGACCAAGACACCCCAAAGCACTTACCTAAGCACAATGTTATAATTTTAAGTTGACTTTGGGAGAAAAGGTAAATTGAAGAAAAGAAAACAACATGTGTGAAAAGCTAGGAGTTAACCTCAGGGGTTAACTAACTCAACAAAGAATTAGATCAGGGGTATAAAAGAAAGGAAGGGCACATCTCTCACTCATTCTGGATTATTATTACATTTTTCATTTGGGCTCTTGAGCACAAAGGAGTTTTGAAGGTTTTGAGATTACAAACCCTAGAGATCAACTCGGTGGTGAAATATCCCACATATCTTGATCCAAGCTTGGTCTCGGGGGTGAAACACTCCTCCTACACCATTCTACAACAAGTATAGGTTCCATCTATCAACAAAGGAGTGACAATGCGCAACATAGGGGGGATTCCAGCAGGAGGGCGCATCATCTTGAGAAGATTAGCTCGATCTAGGAAGAGGACAAGGATTTTGGGCAAAGGGACTTCTGGGTATTCTTTGTATGGCTTAGGGCGCATTCTCTAGTCTATTCAAGAGGGGATTTCTCTGTCATATCATTTATTAGAGCTTGGAATGAGTTGGAGTGAAGGAGGGCGCACTACAGAAAGTGGTTTCGGTCATTTGGTAGCTCATATCTTCACCATTTAGCTTGAGACTTCACTAGGGGGTTTGTCTTTCCCCGATCTATCATTCCAACCATTTTGGTAGCAATTGGAGGTCTCTAGGAGGGAGACAAAAAAAATGAGTTTACAACCATCTAAGAGGGCGCAACCCAGCTAGGGGTTTCATGGATTTGGAGGATCAAATATTCATCATTAAGCCAAAGACTTCTCTGGGGGGCTTGTCTTGCCCCGATCTACTATCTTAACTAATTTGGTAGCATTTGGGGGTCTCTAGGAGGGAGACCGAAATATTGGACATCTACAACTATCCAGGAGGGCACAACTTAGCTTGGAGGACTGGATCCAACATATTGGAGGGAAAGAAATCAATCTTGTACTTTCCTCAGTTCATTGGAGGCCTTTGAAGGCTATTATCTTCAGTTTTGGATCTTATTGTAGCAGATATTATTCTTGCTTGGATATTTTATGATATTCTACATATCTACAGTTCTATTGTAGCAAGATCTCTCTATTATCTAAATAAAGGTCAGATATGACATTATTGGTTCTATATTGGAGTTCTTGTTGTGTCTTGTCATTTCCTTATTGCTATATGTTCATATCTATATATTCGTGCAATATAATCTTCATTCCATAAACCTAATGCACAACTTTACTAAGTAAACCTACAAACACACGCGACAACAAATAACAGTTAAAAAACCAGTGTTTCTGAGAAAAAAATTGGCTTGGGAACATTATAGTGGTATCAGAGCGTTGATCCTCCCAGTTGGTGGGGATTAGCACATGCATAAGTTCAGTGGTATCTATATGGGAAGACACATAAAACAGACAGGTGAATGAGAGGTAGAAATAGAAGGTTCAAGTGAGGACAATAAGCCACATGTTTTAGTAGGTATTGCAAAGGAGTTGCAAAACTCCATAACTCATACACAATTTTCACTTGAGCACCCTCTACAAGAGATCCAAGAAACAATGCGTAGTAGACATGTTCAAATGAGGGAGACCTTGGAAATAATAAATGCTAACCAGGAGAATATTGTGCAACTCCTGCTACAAATGACACATGGGGGGAAAGGACCAAACATTTATGCAAGCAAGGAAGCCAATGGTTCTCATGGGGGAACTAGACCTCATCAAGAGTAGGATATTCATTATCATGCATAGGGACAGAGATTTTGAGGAGGATCCTCTAGGGGGGATCACACAATAGAGTCACTCCTAGACCCTATATGCCCACATTTTTGGATGGTCAACCAAAGGGTAACTTCTTTAATGAAGTGGAAGACCATTTTGAGGAATATGCCAGGGAATATGAGGCCTTGAGTGCATGATTCGGGAGACAAGTGACATTAGATCAATACTTTAGTATCAAATTCAGAGGCAAACCAAAAAACTATCACAGGAACAATAATGAGTTGGAGTGCAGGGCAGGTAAAATGGAGATTCCCTACTTTGATGAGTCTCCCAAGGTATCTGTGCAAACTTGGGTACAAAATCTAGGTACCTACTTACAACTCAACCCCATGAGGGAGATGGAAGCCATCAAGTTTTCCACCATGTACTTGGAAGGAAAAGGTCATTATTGGTGGTACCATGGTTTGACCACCTTGGGTCATAACCATATCACTTCTTACAAAGAGTTCACTTAGAGACTTATGGACATGTTTGATCAGGGAGATCCATAGATACATTTCAGGATCTTACACAACCCATACAAACATGGTCACCGAAGGTTTACATAGAGGAGTTTCATAGGATACCATTTATGGTACCAGATGTGTCTCAAGTGAGACTAATGATGCTCTTTATAGAGGGATTGGTGGAACCCCTAAAGGGTTGGGTCAAGGATTTCAAGCCTACCAACTTACATGAGGCTTGGTGCATGACTAGAGACTTGACAGAGCCTACAACGAAAAGAAAGTTTGCCCCTAGACCACCCATAAACCAGGGGGGCTGAGACCAAAGGGGGTTGACAGAGGAAAGGGAAGAATGGATGAGGCTACTAGGAGAGAATTAAGGAGGAAGAAATTGTGCTTCACATGCAAATAACGTTGGGAGCCGGGGCACAAATGTATGGGTAAGGGAAAGGTCCATTATATTGAGGTAATTTATGATGATGATGAGGAGGAATATTTTGACCTTATCTAGAACATAGAAGCAAATCCACCTAGAGTGGATCCTACAGAAAATGAAGAAGGGGAGGAAACATGTTACGGCCTTACAACAAATAAGAAGGTTACAATAACATCCATTAGCGGGGTGCCTAAATTCAATACCTTCAGAATGAGAGGAGTGCTTCAGGGACCGAAGGTTTCGATACTCATTGACATGGGAACTTTACACAAATTCACAGATTCGGCCTTACTGAAAATAAGGCATATACCTACAGTGGAGTTTGATGGATTTCGTGTGGAGGTAGCGGGTGGGCGCACAATGCCTTGTGACATGTATATTCCATGGATGAATCTTACCTTGGGCATACATGACTTGACACATGAATTTTATGTGATAGACCTACTAGAAACTAATGTCATTTTAGGATTCTAGTGGCTTAGCACATTAGGACCCATCACCACCAACTACAAAACCATGGAAATGTCCTTCAATGAAGAAAGTGGGAAAAAGGTGATGTTTAGGGGAATGAAAGGTAATACATCTAGGGTGGTGACAACAAAACGCATGGAATCCATA
>JASDQU010947299.1:7631-21335 GCA_032191745.1 Picea mariana
TCACACATGTAATGGATGATTTTAAGTACCTCGAGACAACTTCTATATTTCAAATCAGTAGTGATAATGGGGAATTTTGTGGATTCCTATCCTCAAAATCCTAGCCAACTCTAAAAAAGTATTTTGTGATCTCCTCATGGAGGATTTTAGTTTGTTGATTTAGGTTTTCTTTTAAGGGCTTGGAAATGGGGTCGTGAACTAGTTTGTTTTGATCATAGGTGTGATGAAGAAATTTTCAAAACTCTTCAATGTTTTTGATTCTCCCAAATCAATTTTAGGTCCAGGGTGAAGAGCATACTCTAGAGAGGAGAGATTCCAATTCATTAGTTTCTAAGTGTAATGTGTGATGTGAGAGTGATAATTTTGCAAATGTTTTGAACAAAATAGTAGAAATATGTCATGTGGATTTCATGGGGTCCTTACCTTTTTCCTAATTAGGTTGTAAGTGTATTGTTGCAACCTTGCAAAATTAAATTGTTGAAAGAATGAAACTATCACTAGATTATAGAAAAATAGGTGGATAATTATGGTCCTTTTATAACTATAATATATGAGGTATTCCAATCCTAAAGACTAAAATTATGGATGATTTTTTTTAAAGAGATTAATAAATTAGAAATGTACACATATGGGGTGTTTAATATTCCTAATTAATCCATAAATATTTTGTTAATTTGTAACAAAGGTAAATTAATGTTGAAGTCACTCTAGTCCACCAAGATCACTCAAAAGTGATAGGTAAAGAGAATACTCTCACTACAAGATTACTTCTAGTCTTGAAAAAAAATAATAAGGGGAAGATGTGATTGATCTAGGCCACTAGCCCATGTGAAACATTAAAAGAAATAGGTCATCCACATGGATAGGAAAAAATAAAATTTGATTTCCCCCCTCATACCAACTACATTGGCTAATTACTAGGTAAGGATGTAGATAAAACTAAAAATTTGAAGATTATACTTTACAAGAAATCAAAGACTAACACCTAATTCTAACCCTAAACTAGAATGACGGTTAAATAAGAAAATTAATAGACTTACGCATGTCGATATGCAGGCAGAGGTGTAAGTTGCATGACAAAATAATGAAGTGGTTGAAGGAATTGCATGGGTTTCAAAAAAAAGATGCACAATTCTCTAGAATGCAAGATTTTGTTTATTGAAAATGAATTTCCATCATACAAGTCTCTATGTGGTTCTACATGGAAAAAATTACAACATGTTTAGGATTTCCAGTAACCCTGGATGCTAAGATTCCATCTTATTCTATCAATATCACCTTAAAAAAAAACATACATCTTCCGTCAACACTGAGAGTTCCATCGCAACCAAGATATTACACTTATACAGAGTTTCGATATAAAAGAAAAATCCATCATAGATATGCCCCACCTCTACATTGATGTTTTCCTACATTGATGTTTCCCTTTTAAAGTGAACTATGTATGGTATATTTGTATAAATACTAACCTTAGCACTAGGATCTATAATTGGTCACAACTTCTCATTCATTTCTATTGGTGAAACTATGATTCTCTCTATAATTTAGCTCCTTCAACATCATAACACATAGCAAGTTATTGCATGGCCTTTAGCACCATAGATTCTCATATATATCTTGGGTGATTGAATTTGTTATTATTTTTGCTCTAAAACAAATTGTGGTGTGTAGCGTGTTATCCTCACATCCTTGAATCCCTAGCATTTTCATAAACATTTTCGTAGATATGGCAAGGTGGTTTATCTAGTTGCATAATTCTCTAGTAGCAGAGAAGGTTCTTGATCCAGATTTATGAGCGGAAGGAAATGAAATATAGATCTATAATATTATCACAAAGATACAATGAAAAATAACTGAGATACAGTAAAAATTGACTTCTATTCAATAAATAAATATGCTGAAATTGTAAAAATGTAGAATGAACAATCTTGCTCGAATGATGGTAGCTAATCTCAAAGAAGAGATGTGGAGGCTATGCACATTTGTATGACCAACTTAAAATGAGTCCTCTAATAACTTTTTATCATTAATAAGTAGTGAGAAAACCCTAGACATCCAAAAACCTAACCCTAGGAGATGAAGCACTAAAAGTCAAGTGGGCCCTGATGGGGTAAGTTGGTACATCAACTTCTTGGGGTTGTAACTTGTACATACGATTTTTGTTTTAGGTGCACGATATCCCATTGGATATTTCCTCCGAGGAATGCACATGTTTCTATCATAGCTTAACTATGTTTATGGTGTGATTGTGGCAAGCCCAGAAAACGATGTTTAGGGCCTCAAAATGACCCCAGAAGTTTGGGACCCAAAAAGCTAGAAAAAAACCGCCAAGATAAAAACTGAAACTTCCAAGATGAAATATGTATGTGAGATAGTTAGAATCAATGGGTGGCCACTGATATCCACCTAGATCAATCCTCCCTTCTTAGGAATAAATTTTCTCCATTTCTTTCAGTTCCCCCATCATATGAGGAAATTTATGTTTAATTTGACCCTAGGTGAGCCACTTTCCTTTGTGCAGGAGATGCCCTACTTTGAAAACACGATAAATTTGAAAATTTTGTTGGAGAGTTCCCTTGACTTTTGTGTCCACGATATGATCAGTGGATTCTTGTTCCATGCAATCATGGTTGAGATTTTTCGGAGTCAATTGTTATGCTACCTTTGAGGTCTCTAATAATGATGGAAAGTATTGTCGAAGGAGGTCCAAATTAAACATTGGGTGCAAGCCAAGGAATGGAGGAATGTTGAGCTCAAAATCATTGTCACCCACAACCTTGGAGATGGTGTAAGGTCCATAGTGGAGTGGATGAATATTTTCATGGGGTCCTGTAAGGAGTTTGTTCTGCAACTGCAACCAAAATGTATCTCCCACCTGAAAATTGTGTGGCACCCAATGTTGATCATGGCACTGCTTGTACTTGGCATTGGTATTTTGTAAAATATCATGAACCTGTTGGTGGATGTGTTGTATTCATTCAATGAACCAGGTGGCTTTTTCGATTTAGTGTGAGCATGGGACAGTTCTTCTTGGGTAGACCCAAGGGGTAGTGAAACATCCATGGGACACAACGGTTGAAATCCCATCCCCACCTGAAAGAGGTTGTGTGCGGTTGAGATATGTATGGATTTGTTGTAGCCATGTTGAACATAGAGAATGATCTCATCCCATGTGTGTGGATTCTTATAATTGTACATGCACAATATATGCACGATCATCTTGTTGACGACCTCGGTTTGGCCATCTATTTAGGGTTGGAAGGAAGTGGATTTGGTGAGCTTGGTGTCCAGGAAATGACTAAATGTCTGTGAAATGTGATGAGGAACTGATTTTCCCGATATAAGACGATAGTTTTTGGTATACCAAAATGTAGTCACACTCATTCGAATAAGAGATTGACAGTGGCCTCCACTGTGATGCTCTTCTTGCAGGTGACCAAAATTACCATTTTGGAAAAGCAATCAACTACCATAAAAACATAGACATTTCCCCACTTGGTTGATGGAAGGCTTGACATGTAGTCCATCGAGATGGATTCCCAAGGCTTTTCAGGAGTAGTCAAAGGGGTGTACATGCCTTTTTTCTTAATGGTCAGTTTGGCAATAACATAGGTAGTGTAGGACCTAATATATATGCTGACATATTGTCAAAATTTCGACCAATAGAAATGTTGTTGCAACACTTCCGCTATTTTTTCTATGTCAAAGTGTCCTGCCACCCGACTATAGTGAGTTTCCAAAATTAGCTTCTCTCCCTCATTTTATGGGATGTAGAGATGGACCATATGACACAAAAACCCATCCTGAAGATGAAAATCAGTGACAACTATGTTTTCTCCCAACATATGTTAGGTAGTGGCAAAGTCAGGATCTCTCTCATAGAGTTGGGGCCATCTGGAGGACTCAGGGCCATAAGAGTTCAACATTGTGGTGAGCACTGCAACTAGAGGTCAACTGAGGAAATCAACAACGTGGTTGGTGCTTCATGTGTTATAATGGATGTTGAGAAGGAATTGTTAAAAGTATGTGGACCACTTATGATGGTGGTCATTCCACAATTTTCCTTGTGTTTACATGAGATGTAGAGGCTTATGATCAATGTGGATAATTGTCTCCTTATCGAGAATGTAATGCCTCCACTGGAGGCAGGCTTTCACATTGGAGTACATTTTTTTTTCGTAAGTAGATTACTTACGTATGACATCTGTTATTATCTCACTATGATACGCCACAAGATGTCCATGATGAGTGAGAAATGAGCCCACAACATAGTCTCAAGCATCTATCTTTATCTCAAAAGGTTGTTGGAGGTCAAGTAATGAGAGCACCAAAGCTGATCACAAGAACTGCTTCAAATCATCGAATGTTTTTTTTGTGATAGGCCCCACACAAATGTTTTCTTACCACCACCTCTAGTCACTTGGATAAGGTCCCATGCAATATGGGGCAATCCCAAAATGAACCTACGATAGAAATTAGAAAGGCATAAGAAGATCCAAAGGTCAATGAGAGTGGTCGGTGTTGGTCAGTCATCAATGATTTTCACCCCATGCTCATCAACAATGTAGCCTAAGTATTGGACCTTGTCCATGTTGAAGGAGAATTTTTCCAAATTTTCATATAGCTTGTGTTGTTGCATAGTGTGGGGAACCTATTGAATATGTTGCAAGTGTTCTACCCAACTCTTGTTGAAGATGACGATGTCATCCAAATACACCTCCACAAAAGGATTGGTGAAAGGGAACAAGAGATCATCCATCATCCTCATGAAATTTGTTGGGGCATTCGCCAAGCCAAAGGGCATCACCAACCATTCAAAATGACCTTATTTGGACTTGAAGGAAGTCTTCCATCCATTGGTCCTCTCTATTGGGACCTGGTGGTAGCCGGAATTTATATCAATCTTACTGGAGTATTTGGACCCCTTGAGTTGGTCAAGGAGATCATCGATTCGGGGAATTGGGTACCGGTTCCTGACTGTGATTTTACTTAGGGCCCAATAATTGATTTAGAGTTGCCAGGTCCTATATTTATTTTTCACAAGCATGGTTGGGCTTCCACAAGGTGATGAGCTTGGTCGAATGTGCCCCTTTTTTTAGCATCTCTTGGATCTAGTGCTTGATTTCCTCATTTTATAATAGAGAGCGATGATAGACTAGCCCATTGGCTAGTAGTGTGTTGGGGGTCAGATCGATTGAATGCTTGACCTGACAATGCATAGGTACCCCAGTGGGTGAGGAGAAGATGTTTTGTATTCTTCCATGACCTTATTCACTTGCTTGTACTACATGGAGGGAACTATCACAGAGGCCATGGATGTGGATGCGACCTCCTACTCATTTTGAGCATGAATCATGAAGAAGTCAAACTTCCTATTCTGAGATTTGAACTTCCTACATTGCTTGGCAGGGATCAAGGAAATGGAAGTAGGTGGGACTACCTCAGGTATCCTGTATAATTTCTTTTCCAAAGTAATAATAACACCATGAGGCCTAGACTCAAATACAAAATGACGTTTCCATAAATAAGGTTGGCCCAAAAGAAAATCACAAACTTCAAGGGGGAGACATCACACAATCCATCATCTTTCAAAGGCTTGATGTCGTAGGATAGATGGAGCTGTTGGTTGACATGGAGATCACTTCCTTGGTGGAGCCATCCAATGGTGTACAATTGTGGGTGTGGTGTTGTTGGCAGGGCCAACTGCTTGATGACCTCCACTGAGATGAGGTTCTTTTGACTACCGTTATTAACGATGAAGTGCAGCGGAGTAACCTTTACCACCATTTGTGAATGAAAAATTCTTTCTCCTTCCTCTATCTCATCATGTTCATCGGGTTGGATCTTGGTGGTAGCAACGATAGAACTAATTTCTGCATCAATGCTTTGTCTCCTTTTTTCTAGTTTTATCTTAGAGTCGAAACCCACATCTAATTCATAGGATTTCACCTCATCCACCAATTACTTCTTTGAGTGGCATTCAACGGTGTTATGTCAGGGGCTCTTATGGAACTCACACCACTTCCAAGTGTCTTTATTCATCTTCTCATTGACCTTCTTTGTTTATAGATTATAATAGTTGTCCTGAAGTTGTCCATCCTTTCTCTTCGCTTTGTTTTGTGGCTTGTGGATTCCCTTTCCATGCATCTGCTGTGAGGGGTTCCAACACCCAAATTTATGTGTCTTTTGTTTAAGTTTATGCTCTATTTTGACAACATATCGATAGGCTGCGCCCAAGGATGGTATGTCCAGAAACTATATTTTTTTCTAGATGTATCTATGAAAACCTCCGTGGTACTTGAGCACCAGATGTCACTTGATTTCTCTAATATCTAGCTTGGTGCGCAAGGTATGGAAGGTATTTGTGAAGTCTGACACTTTTTGGTCCCATTCCTGCCGCAATGTGGTCAATTTTGTATATAGTCGTCATGACTTCCAACAGGGTAGTATTGTTCCTTAATAACATCCCTGAAAGAACCCCTAGTGGGTGCAACTGCAAATAATGGAGATTCATTTGTTTCCTTTTGATCACAGAAAGTCTCCCACCAATCTTTGACATGGGGAACGACCTTAAGGAGAACAAATGTAATATTTTCTCTATCTGAGAAGTTATGGATAGAAAAATACACTTCTAGTAGATTTAACCATTTGTCTACAACATCTCCATCTATCTGACCTTCAAATATAGGAATATAAAAATTGATTTGTACCTTGAAGGGGGTGGGGCCTCCTCTTAAGGAAGATACATCACTTGTTGGAAGTTGTTGAAGAATTTGTTCGAAGTTATCCATCGTCTCATTCATTTTTCATTTGAGGTCTTCCTCAAGAAACATTTTTAAATGATCTACTGTCCCATCGTATTTCTTTTCTCTCTCCATGGAAGGTTTTTGGGCGTATGAGAGAAGTTTTCCTCAAGAGAGTCAAGATCGAGACCAAACTCTCTATACCCTAAACTCATCGGGGGCATGCACTAAGAATGACAAGGAGTCGACCGATCCGATACCATTGATCCAGATTTATGAGTGGAACAAAATGAAATACATATATATAATATTAGCATAGATATCTAGTGAACAATAATAGAGATACAATAGAACTTGACTTATATTCAATAAAGAAATATGTTGAAACTTTAAAAGTCCATAATGAACAATATTTCTCGAATTGTGGTAACTAATCTCTGAGAAGAGATGTGGCGGATACTCTAATTATTCTGAGCACATTACAATGAGGCCTCCAGGCCTTTTTTAGCATCAAGAAGTAATGAGAAAACCATATAAATCCAAAAACCTGGCCCTAGGAGATCAAGCGCCAAAATTCATGTGGGCTTCGATGGGATAAGTTGGTACATCAACTTCTCGATGTCGTAACTTTTGCATGTGATCTCTATTTTAGGCACACGATAGTCCATTGCAAAGGTTTATCTGAGTAATATGCATGTTTTCATCACGCTTTGACTTTCTTTACAACGTGCCTATGGAAAGACCAAAAAACATTGTTTAGGGCCTCAAAACAAACCAAGAAGTTTACGACCCAAAAAGCTAGAAAAAAAACTACCAAGATAAAAAATGAAACTTCCAAGATGAAAATTGTATGTGATCCAATTGGAATAGATGGGTGGCCACTGATATCCACCTCGATCGGTGGTTTCCAATTAGAATCAAGTTACTTTGAAACTTCATTGTATAATTTGAATATTGTTATTTAAATACGATGGTTATTGTGATTAATTAATTATACTATAGTGGTTTCTTGTTAGGATATATTAACCAATTAATACTATCAAAATATGGCTAATATAGATCATTCTTACTTTAAATTTATTCAACACCTAAAATCATTGCAAAATAAACATAAACTCTTTTAGAACAATTATAGGTTTTCTTGAGAAAAAAAGACAACACCTAAATAAATTACACAAATAACAAGAAAAACTCTCATGCTCCTAGCTCCATACTACAACTCCACTTCCTATAATAAAGAAAATTATAGCCTCTTATTCTACACTATTTTTTAAAGTGGTTTCTTTAACTTTATAGTTTAAAATGATGTTTTATAAATTGTTTAGGGTTTCTATAAACCACAAGTAACTCATAGCTTATATTTTTATTAATGCAATAAAAAAATTATAGGATGAGAAAATGTCTATGATTTAAGTTAGACCAACTTCTCATTTACTTTTTAAAATAACTAAAATATAACCTTTTAAATATTTGTTAAATAATTTTTTTTTATAATAATTGAAATATAACATTTTTTCATATAATATTTATTAAAATTTTATAATTTATAATAATTATTTAAGATTATTTTTAAATTATTAAATCAGTATTTTTAAGATTTTTATTAATTATTTTTTAAATAATAAATAAAATCATAACCTCTCAATACCATTTGTTCAAATGGTTTTTTTTTAAACTGTATCTATACTTCTTCCTTCTTCCTGGTCTTATAAATTCAATATGAGGAAATGGAAAACTGAGTGCCTCTATATTCGGTTGTGTGCTTTTCTATCTTGCTAGGATTTTATTCCTTTGTGGAGGCTAATTGGGAGGTACATTTAAACCCTAAAATCATCTTCTCCTCATTAGTTTTGGGTTCCACTTGTTGGTCAGCTTCTTCTCGTGAGTTTTGGTTTTGAGTTACAGTTCGTGATGAAAAAGCTAGAAGTTAGATTATTCTCTGATTTGCCAGTTGAATGTCTAAGTAGGTCTCGCCCCGTTTGCCACGAATGGAATGGTCTCTTTTGATCAACCCTAGTCATAACTACCGAATGGGCTGATTTCCCTTCAAATAAAAAGCCATGGTTGGTTCTGTGCGAGCGGGACTGTCGAAGCCGTTGTTGGGCCTACTGCTTTTCCACAAGGACGTGGAAGCCATACTTCTCCCTTTGCTTTCTAGACGAAAGGTTTTCTCATGCTTATTACCACGGATCAGGATCAGCCGCAGGCCTGTTGTCGAAGTCGTTGTTGGGCCTACTGCTTTTCCCTTTGCTTTCTACACGAAAAGTTATTGGAAGACGAGAGGAAGATTTTAGGGTGGTTATTGGAAGACGAGACAAAGATTTTAAACGAGGTACATATCTGGGAGCTTCTGAAGGTGAAGGTGGACTCCCAGATCCGCGTATCGTGGTTGGAAATTGCAAGGATGCCTACTTTGATTCGCGAGGACGTATGGAGGATTTGGCCTCAGGAGCGGTCTTTTGTGTTTGAAGGTGTAGCGGGTTGTGTGTGTTTCAGAGGCCGTACAAGTATGAAAATGGTTGTTTACAGTTTAACTGAAAAGTCATGGAGTTGGCTTCCGAGCTGTCCGAGCAGTGTTTTTGGATATATCGCTTGGAACTCATGGATGTATTCCTTTGAACCAAGGCCTGATGTGAAAGTCAGTTGAACAGTAAATGTATTCATTCCTCTGTCACCAACTTCAAGCAGTTAGGTAATCTTTTGCAAGCAAAATGCAATGTGTGATCATGATTGTTTCGAGTTTCCTACGTCTAGATTCCGTATATCATGAACATATTTCATAAATACTTATCAAGTTTGATTGAATCAGGTTTGAAAATTTGTGAATAACTTGGTCCAGCCGAACAGTTCAGTTTTAAACTGGAATTGAGTTGATTTCAGCCACGTTCAGCGATTGGAAGTAATTCCTTAGTTCCAAATCATGAAATCCCTAATCTCCGTTGGTTTTTCTGTCAAATCATTAAATCCACAAGGTCCCTGGCTGGGATTGCTGTCTAGGTAGGCGGAATCCATCGAGAATAAATTTAATCGTCTTTAGGATTTATCAGTGAAACAATATGTTATCTCTAGGCTCTGATCGGCATGTTATCTCCTACGTCCATGTTGGCCGATTCGATCATTCTTGTCAATCATTAAAATGCTTTTTTGGGATTTAGCAGGTGCCTGGAAACTATTCAATGTGTGATCATTTTCTATGTAGCTGATGTGGCCGTGCATGAATTGAAATGTTTTCTACTGTCAACCTTTGATTTAATTAATATTTCAGAAGAAACGTTCTTTATTAGTCCGAGTGAGGGACTAATAGTAATCAAGGCCTGATGTGAAAGTCAGTTGAACAGTAAATGTATACATTCCTCTGTCACCAACTTCAAGCAGTAAGGTAATCTTTTGCAAGCAAAATGCAATTTGTGATCATGATTGTTTGGAGTTTCCTACGTCTAGATTCCGTATTTCTTGAACATATTCATAAATAGTTATCAACTTTGATTGAATCAGGTTTAAAAATTAGTGAATAACTTGGTCCAGCCGAAGAGTTCAGTTTTAAACTGGATTTGAGTTGATTTCTGCCATGTTCAGCTATTGGAAGTAATTCCTTAGTTCCAAATAATGAAGTCCCTAATCTCCTTTGATTTTGCTGTCAAATCATTACAAGGTCATGTTGGAAATTGTAATTACAAGTGGGTTAAGTCTTTGCGCATGTCTCTGAGTCAAAATCTGTCGGATTTGTCTCTCAGTCAAAAATCTGTTAGTAATCGAAATGTCAGTCACACAGTTTGCAAGTGCAAAGTCGCATGTGTGCTCAAAAGTGAGTTGGCAAAAGGAGAGCTATAAATAGAGTTGAATTATATCTTTTTCAATTAAATTAAATTAAGTGGTTGAAGAGTCAGTGGTAGTTATGGCAGTGTTTAATGTTAAGTCTGTTTTAGCTTCTGTAGGAAGTCATTTTCAAGTCTATATTATTCAAAGTAGTTTCAGTTAGTAGATACTGAAGAGAGGGGATGCTTAGTAGATATTGAAGAGAAACAGTTCATGCAGAGAGAAGAAGCAGAGAGGTAGATAGAACCAGCAACAATTGAAGAATTGACAAGAAGAAGTATTAAAGCTGAAGCTCATTTTGTCATTTATATTCTGTAAACCTGGCACTGCACTAAAATTCATTAATATCAAGTATTTTGTGTTTTGTCAAATTTATGTTTTATTTCTAAGTTTATATGCTAAGGATAGCACTGTTTTATTCTGCATTCATAAATTTTTTGATTAAGTGTGTACTCGCAGCAGTAAACTGAACAGTCTGTGCACTGCGTAGTGGTATTAAGACCTGTAGTCTTAAGAACTCTGTAACGTAGCCTGTTAGGTCCCTGGCTGGGATTGCTGTCTAGGTAGGCGGAATCCATCGAGAATAAATTTAAACGTCTTTAGGATTTATCAGTGTAACTGTTCAATATGTCATCTCTAGGCTCTAATCGATGTTGGCGGATTCGATGATTGCTGTGATCGTTGAAATGTCTTTTGGGATTTATCCAATGCCTAGAAACTATTCAATGTGTGATCGTTTTCGATGTAGCCTATTTGACCATGCATGAATTGAAATGTTTTTGATGTAGTCCTAACAGACAATGAACATCGCTCTGACAACCTTCCCACGACCATCTATGGACCGCCTTCACCGCATTCTTGGTATCTATTCACTCTTGGATCACACTCTGTACCTCCATCAATGTGCTCTCACTATTGTAGTAGTTAGGAAGCTTCTGATGGATGGAACCCCACTTGTAAGCGCCTTCCCTCGAGCTTGAGCTCAATGCGTACTGGGCATTGAATCGTTCATCTCCAACCACGGTACTGGGCATTGAATCGAATCCCCCTGACTTCGCTACCGGCACCTAAAGCTTCATCGCCCACTCGTCCCGTACTTGGCTTTAAATCCCTTGTGAAGCGCTCCTAGCATTCAACTCATTCCACGGTTATTCCATGGGCTTGGGTGACGACTGTTGCATGATTATTTCCCCATACCCAAATATGATTGTAAGCCATCTTGAAGTTGCAAGAGAAATATGAGAATAAGATATGCTTCTCACTTCTCTCTGAATCCTGACATCTACCATTTTTCACTGGTCGAGCCGGTTATCCTCTCTTATTCCCGTTCCCGCTAGAGGTTAGCATTTGGAAGGCACTGGTATGTCCGGTCCGGCCCGGTCCAGCCAAATTGTTTTTCAACCAGCTGAACTGCTTGAGTGCTGGCCTTTAAAATTCGTGAATATTGAATTGAAATGAAAGCAGCAGAAGCAATTTTTCTCCCTACCTTACAACCTTGCTATTGCTATCTCTGGCTCCAATGAATAAAAACCAACCTACTATTTATTCTATATATTCTCCTGGCTTCCTAGTTGAAATGATCATATATATCAAGTCTCCGAGTTTCTCCAGAACTCCAGACCTAATTTTCAGATTACACATCTGAGGCTTGATCTTCTTCACATAGTTCTGAACAATATCTTTGCCTTTCTTCTTAGCTCTATCCATATTTTTGCAAGCCTTTCCTTCTCCATCATCAGAATCTCGCTAGTCAATAAAGAAGCCATGGTTCTTTTCCCTAACATTAGGAGCAATTCATAACCTAGTAGAAGCTTAATAGTGTTTCAGATCTCAATTACTAATCATGCGCTATAGAAAGAGACAAAGAGAGTCTGAGCTCGTCCAAAGCGCATCATCCTCTACCTTCTTGCATAGATTCTCCACCTTTTCCTTCTTTGTTATTGGGCTTCTCCATAAATTATGTAATCCCTGAGATGCACGATCGAAATCAATAGCTAAGACAACAGAGCGAGTGATATTTGGCATGTCTCGTTTGAGCGTTTCAACAGAAAACCATAGCCCCATTGTAAGACAACTCACATTAAGTAACACGTCTCTGGTTGAAAGAGAGAACCATTGGCACGTTTTTGACATTAAGTAACACATCTCGTTGGAATAGAAAATCATGGTCACGTTCTTTTCTAACTTAATTGGCACGTCGTTTGATAACTAGTTTAAACGATTTAATAAAATATATAGTATTTACTTGTGTTTTCTATCTTGATTCGATGAATATGGTTGAGGTTTTCTAACACGTCTTCTAACTGGAACTCTATCTATGGTGTTGAGGCCCATACCGCGTGTATTACATATAGCTTCAAACCTATCGCTCAAAATAGGCTGGGACCCTTCGCGCTTAGCATGGCCCAACACACTATTGCATAAATAGGACAGAGATGCATGAATGGCTTCGAATTCAGCTTCTCTATTTGCTACAATGGTCATTGGTGCGGTTCTTCGTGGCATCACTGGTACATTATCAATGGGAATGAAGGTGGACCGATTATGAAAGTGGACTGGTCAAAACATGTTAAGTACTACAGTATCAAAAAATCAAAAACAGCAAAGCCATTCTTTAAATGTGGTTGTTTACAGAAATAACATAGACTTCAGATTTTTCCTAAAAAAGTTATATAATTGCTAATCATTCAAAAGGATCTGTATGGATTCTTGTTACTTTTGCATAATATATCACACTTTCTTCCAGCTGTAAAGCTCGCTTGGACAACTAATCAGCTTCCATCTTGTATTCTTTGTAAATATGTTGTGCTTTCGAAATATGAAACTTTCCACTTAATTTTCGAATTTTTGACATCCAAGGTTGTAGTGAGTTCACATGTAGATTGTTTTGGAAAGAAAACCAGTCAATTATTACGTTCGAGTCACCAATCAGTTTTAAAAATTTAATCTGTTTATAGTGAGCAAAGAAGAATATGCTCCAAAGTGCTAAAGTGCTAATAGTTCACCCTTGGTATTAGTTCCAGAACCACAATTTAATTTAAGACTTTAAAAGACCGACTTTGGACACTTTAAAATAATTTAAGACTTTAAAAGACCGACTTTGGACACTTTAAAATATCTCATGCACTCATGCACTGCATTTTGA
>JASDQU010947300.1:729-14851 GCA_032191745.1 Picea mariana
TTTGGATGTCTAGGGTTTTTGACATTTTTGTTTATTGTAAAATGGCCTTCATAGCCTCATTGTAATCATCTTCTTGCCAATGAGCGAAGCCTTCGCATCTCTTCTCAGAGATAATCCGCCATGATCTAAAAATGAAGAAGACTTGTAAACTTGGAAATATTTGCAAGTAAAGTTTATGTGTTTAAATAAAATGGATCAACTTTGCAACACATCATTTAATAGGATTTAATCATTTAAGACACAAATAAAAAGCAACATAATCAATGAACATAAGCACATAAACACAACAACTGATAAAGGAGTTCACCCCTCTCTTGGGCTACATCTCCTAGTCTAGCTTCCAATGGATCATTATTATTAATTGCTCAAAGTTCTAAAAAACATTCTTTACAATGCTCAAATTGACCAACAGATTGCTCCAATGGCTTCAGAGCATCCAAAAACCCCTATCTGGGTTTTTTGGAACCTCGTTTGGCCAAAAAACGAAGAATTTAGGCTTCCTGGAAGTCTCCTCTTCAAGCTTGTTGTCTCTGCATCTACAAATTGCACCCTTGTTCATTCAACCTAGCACACACACTATTTAAAGAGTAAAAACCAGGCATCGAACACAACCGCACTAATGGTGTGAAATGTAGGACAATTATGGGCATGCCAACCTCTAACCACCAAGCTATCGGGCACATGAGGGTCATAGAACCGACCGCATATCCAAAAAGGGCTAACCAATAGCTAAGTGCCAAGTGTCAGCCGCATGGACCACCAATAGAAACCATGCTAACCGTTTGAATAAAAAAATGTGCACTAGCAATTACATTGGGTCATATGGCATAAAAAGTGTGCGACCAGGGGCTCCATTTGAAATACAACTCCTACATGTGCCCACCGTATGGTAAGTGGTCACATATGTAAAGCGATACAACCACGGGTCGGGGCTAAGCCCCGGCCCGACCCCTGCGCCAAACTTAAAACAATTCAAATTCAACTGAATATTAACCAACTTACATAACAAGGAACAAATGGTGGTATGTTGGTCGGGTGGACTTTGTTAAGGCTTTACACTGGTGGGGAGGTTCGGGATTCGACCCCCACGGACTCCATACAATTTTAAACAACAACCAATACAACGGTGCCATGTGGCACATCACAATTCGACCACATATGCCAATAAAAAATTGCCACATCATCACATGCCACATCAACGTATGATCGTACGGTCTCTGCCACATCATCGTACGACCCCTACCACATCAGCTTGTATGGACTGCACAGTCAGCGTCCTTTTTTTGCATGTTTGACGATCCGAACATATCGTGATATCTCTAGCTCCCGAAGTCCATTTGAGACGAAATGAGTTGCGTTGGGTTCACAATGACGAGGCCTACGCTCTCGTTTGATTTGAAGCGATTCCGGACACTTTGAATTTTTGAGCAAAATTTGATCCCCTGATCACACCTCCCCATTGGGAAGCTTTTGGACCTCCAAAAGACTATATTCAGTCTATGTGAAGATGAGGGTATAGTTCCCTCACCCTTCCAACCCCAATCCACTTGGCTTTTCTTGGATTTGTTCCTTTAAGGCCAACTTGAAGATACTCCACATTTCCTCGTTTTGAAGTTTGCATTCTCCTGTCAAGGATAGTGTCTTCATGCAATTCTGTAAGATATTCTGGGGAAAAATTATCTATAGAAGGAATTTGAACATGCTCTCCATGATCATCAATCAACGAAGGCTCATACAATTTCAATTTCTCAACATTAACAACTGCATACATTTGCATATAAGGAGGAAAATCTAAACGAAAGGCATTGTTATCAATCTTGTTGATAATCTTGAAAAGGACCATATCGAATATGTTTCAATTTTTTACCTTCTCCTTTAAGCCTCTCCTTGCTGATGTAAAGCCAAACTTCATCTCCAGCTTGGAAACTATGATCAACATGATGCTTGTCATGTCTCGTCTTGTACTTGGCTTGACTCTTTTCCAACTGCTCTTGCACCACTTGATGTATCGACTGAATTTGTTCAATGAACGTTTCTGCCCTATCAATGTCATATTGACCATCAATAGAAATATCTTTCCCAAATATGAAATCTAAAGGAGATTTGGGAAAATAGCCAAAACATGCTTCAAATGGCGACGTTTGAGTCGAAGAGTGCTTAGCTCGATTGTAAGAATGTTGAATGCAGTGTAAATGCTCATCCCAAAGTTTAGGATGCTTTATGCAATAAGCACGAAGAAGATGCACCATTGTTCGATTTACCACCTCTGTCTGACCATCTGTTTGCAGATGAAAAGTTGTGCTCTTTTTAAGTTTGGTGTCCATGAGTGCCCATAAACTCGACCAAAAACTTCCAACAAATCGAGAATCCCGATCAGAAATAATGGATTTAGGCAATCTAAAATGCACCCAAACATTTTGAAAGAACATTTGTGTCGTTTGTTCAGCTGTAACCTGCTTAGTACAAGGCATCAAAATAGACATTTTTCTAAATCGATCAACCACAACATAAAGATAATCATGATTTCATCTCGACATAGGTAAACCACCTACAAAATCCATGGAAATACTTTCCCAAGGTCGATAAGGAACTGGAAGTGGAGTATACAAATGCAACTTTCGATTGCTAGGTTTAGTTGTGGCACATAACGAACATCCTAGAACATATATTGAAACACTTTCATTCATTTTAGGCCAGTAGCAATATCTTTACAAATTAGCCACTGTCTTGCCTACACCAAAATGACCAGCAATAAGAGAAGAATGTGCTTCTCTTATAATGTTGATTCTTTCCCCCTGTGGAATAAATAACTTGCCAAGATGATACAAAAGATTATTATGCACATGGTAATCCAATTCTTCAACATGGTTGGAGTGGCACAAAGTTTCATATACTTCTTTGAAATCAGTATCCAAAGCATATTGCTCAACATAACTTTCATGCATGACAGGACTATGCTTAAAAATAATTGAAGCACTAATAATAGGCCTTGAAAGCATTTTGGTGACTTTGTTAAAAATGCCCTTCTTATACCTGATAACCAAATGAAACTATTGAAGAAAACCCATCCATATGAAGTGCCTATCTTGTTGTAGCTTTGTCTGTGATTGTAAGTATTGCAGTGGTTGATGATCGGTGTGAATAATGGTTTCTTTCCCCAACAAATAATGTTTCCATTTTTTCACACTGTGTACCAATGCATACAATTCCTTATCATAAGTAGGATAGTTAATCACGACACCATTAAAAGTATCAGAATGAAAACAAATGGGCTTACCATACTGTAGAAAAACTGCTCCCATTGCATAATTGCTTGCATCTGTTTGGATTTCAAAAGGTTGTCTTAAATTTGGAAGTGCAAGGACAGGCGCTAAACTGATCTTCTCTTTCAAAGTATCAAAAGCCTTATGTTTCTTGCCTTCCCATTGAAAAACTTTCTTGACACTTGTCACTGCATGTAATGGAGCTGCAATGGAAGAAAAGTTAGCAATAAACTTCCTCCAGTATTGAACTGCTCCCAAAAAACTTCTTACCTCTATCACATTGTTGGGCTTGGGCCATTCCAAAATGAGTTTGACCTTGGAGGGATCAATTTTTAATTCACCTCCACCAACACTATTCCCTAAGTAAATAAGTGAAGTCTTTCCAAATTCACATTTGGACAACTTCAAAAACAGCCGTTCTTTTCTCAAAACATCCAAAACTTGTTTCACATGTTTAATATGCTCTTCATGAGATTTGCTAAAGATCAAAATATTATCCAAGTAGACAATAACACAATCATCCAGAAAAGGCCTTAAGACATCATTCATAACTCTCATAAAAGTAGCAGGTGCATTGCAAAGTCCAAAATGCATTACCATCCATTCAAACAAACCTTGATTAGTTTTGAAAGATGTCTTCCATGTGTCTCCCTCAGAAATTCTGATATGATGATATCCGCTTCTCAAATCTAACTTAGTAAAATATTTAGCATCTTTTAATTGATCAAGCAAATCATCAATTCTAGGAAGAGGATAACGATTCTTAACTGTAATTTTGTTCAAATCCCTGAAATCAACACACATACACCACGTACCATCTTTCTTTGGAACTAACACAATTGGAGATCCACATGGCGATGAACTTGGTACAATAACCCCTTTGTCCAGCAACTCTTGAATTTGTTTCTTAATCTCAACATTTTCCATAACTGACATTCTATACATACCAATGTTTGGAAGAGGACTATCTTGCTACAATTGAATTTCATGTTGGACTCCCCTTTTCGTAGGTAATCCCTTAGGTTCTTTAAACATTTCATCATATTGATTAACAACTTCAAATAAATCGGATTTCAACTCTGTATCACAACCTTGAAATGCTTCGTTTTCAATATCTTCTTTAGGTTTGATCATTAAGAGAACAAAATTCTTACTAGCATTGACTAATCTCTTCATTTGTCCTGCATTTATAAGTGATAAATTCATCTTCTTTGTATGGGCTCTAACAATGTACTCAACTCCATCTTTAAACAAATGATACTTATTCTCATGACGATAAAAAATAGCTTTCCTATCGTACAAATACGAGCTTCCCAACACAATACCATAGATATCCAATGGAATAACATCAAGCTCTACCTCATCAACGAAATTTGCAGTGATAGCAAATCTAAGTTTACACCTTCTTGTTACTTGTAACTTAGCATTATCACATATCCAAGCAAGAGG
Source organism: Picea mariana (assembly GCA_032191745.1). Taxonomy (NCBI): domain Eukaryota; kingdom Viridiplantae; phylum Streptophyta; class Pinopsida; order Pinales; family Pinaceae; genus Picea; species Picea mariana. The sequence goes on from JASDQU010947300.1 coordinate 5,442, forward strand.
GTATGTCTTAGGATGTGGAATTGTTTCCAACTTTAATTTCTTAACAGTTTCTTCAGAAATAAGGTTTTCTTGAGATCCAGTATCAAATAGAGTATCTATCTTAGTATGCTTTGAAACAACACTTATGTGAAAAAGTTCAATTCTCTCTTTTTCTTGTTGAGTTACATTGATATTATTGTTACTTGAAGAACTAGTACTTGCATTAGAACCATTACCTTGATAACCCATGGCTGTGATCTTTGTTTCATCACCTGAATCAGAACCTAAATCATGTTGAACGGTTGCAACAGTCTTTGACTTCCCTTTGTTGTTGTTGCCAAACTTTTTGGGTCTTCTTTCAAGATGAAGTTTCCAACAATGGTCTTCATCATGGCCATCTTTTTAACAATGTTTGCATGCGAATTTTTCTCCCTATTTCTTAACAATAGCATTCTTTCTGCCATTGCCCTTGAACTTCTTCTTTCCTTTGTCTCCATGGCTGAAAGTCTTCTTTTTACCCTCATGAGTTTCATTCCTTCCTCTTGCTTCCAAATGAGTAGCTTGAACACAAACTTCATCTAGATTTGAAGGATTAAACATGAGTATAGTATGTCTCAAATAACTATGCAAAGCTCCAATGTATTTGAGTAAAGTTTCTTGTGAAGACAAATCTACTGCCAAAACCAAAGCTCTTCTCCTAAATTCTTGAGTAAAGCTTTGCACATTCTGTCCTTTAGCTTGTCTAAAATTTTTCCATTCCATAGTAGCCTTTTCCTTATATGCCAATGGATAAAATTGTTTTTTAATTGCAACAATAAAATCATTCCAAGAATTAAAATTTTACCATGCTTCTTCATGTCCTCTTCAGTCTTGGATTCCCACCAAATGAGTGCTACACTATCCAATCTTAAAGAAGCAAGCTGAATTTTGGTTTCATCATCTTGAATTTTTTGTATTCTACAATATACCTCAATCTGACGTATCCAATTATCTAGTTTCTCAGCATTAACTTCTCCATTGTGTATTGGCAATTCAAATTTAATATCAAGCTTTAATGAAGGAATTTGCGAAGGAGTTTTACCATGTCCCTTTGGAGAATTCGGAAGAGGTCTTAAATTGGTAGAAGAAGAAGAATAAGAAGATGGAGGAGAGGGTGGTGGAGAAGCACCATTCCCTCCATTTCCATTTGGAGTTTTATCACCACTGTCTCCCTTATGCTTTGAAGGGTTGGAGCCTTCACCTTGCAACAATGCATTCCTTTCAATCAAGATCTTCATCATCTCTCTCATTTCCATGACAACTTTTCTGAGATCTTCATCTTCTGCGGGAACACATTCATGACTTTCTTCATGAGCCATACTTGGTGAATGGCTCCTTGAAACTTGCGGTGATTGTATATGCTTCCTCCTTGAAGGATAAGAGCTTGTCTCCACAATTTGACCTTCTCCTCTTGTGAGTTTCAACCTTATGAGTATCAGAAAACAAAACACTTGCAAATAGTCAAGTTTTCAAAAACCAGTGCTCTAATACCAACTTGATCTAAAAATGAAGAAGACTTGTAAACTTGGAAATATTTGCAAGTAAAGTTTATGTGTTTAAAGCAAATGGATCAACTTTGCAACACATCATTTAATAGGATTTACTCATTTTAAGACACAAATAAATAGTAGCATAATCAATGAACATAAGCACATAAACAAAACAACTGATAAAGGAGTTCACCCCTCTCTTGGGCTACATCTCCTGGTCCATCTTCCAATGGATCATTATTATTAATTGCTCAAAGTGCTCAAAAACATGCTTTACAATGCTCAAATTGACCAATAGACTGCTCCAATGGCTTCAGAGCGTCCAAAAACCCCTAGTTGGGATTTTTTGGCACCTTGTTTGGCCAAAAAACGAAGAAGTTAGGCTTCCTGGAAGTCTCCTCTTCAAGCTTGTTGTCTCTGCATCGACAAATTGCACCCTTGTTCATTCAACCTAGCACACACGCTATTTAAAGTGTAAAACTTCACTAACGGTGCGAACTGTAGGATGGTTATGGGTGCACCGGCCCCTAATTTCCAAGCTCTCATGGACATGAGTGTCATAGAACTGACCACATATACAAAAAGGGATAACCAACAGTTAAGCACCAAGTGTCGGGCACATGGACCACCCATAGAAACCGTGCTAACCGTTTGAATAAACAAATGCGCGCCAACAATTACATTGGGTCATATGGCATAACAAGTTTTTGATCGGGGGCTCCATTTGAAATACAACTCCCGCGTGCGCCCACCATATGGTAAGTGGTCACATATGTAAAGTGATACAACCACGAGCTGGGGCTAAGCCTCGGCCTGACCCCCACGCCAAACTTAAAACAATTCAAATTAAAATGAATACTAACCCACTTACATAACAAGGAACAAACAGTGGTATGTTGGTCGAGTGGACTTTGTTAAGGCTTTACACCAGTGGGGAGGTCCGGGGTTCGACCCCCACAGACTCCATACAATTTTAAACAACAACCAATACAACGGTGCCACGTGGCACATCACAATTCGACCACATCTACCAATAAAAACTACCACATCATCACATGCCACATTATTGTACATTCGTATGGTCTCTGCGACATCATCGTATGGCCCCTTCCATGTCAGCCTGTACAAACTGCACAATCAGCATCTTTTTTTTGCCTGTTTGACGATCCGAACAGATCGCGACATCTCTCACTCCCTACGTCCGTTTGAGATGAAATGAGTTGCATTGGGTTCACAACGATGAGGCCTATGCTCTCGTTCGATTTGAAGCAATTCCGAGCACTTTGAATATTTGAGCAAAATTTGATCCCTTGATCACGCCACCATTCCAACAAGCTTGTTTTATACTGCATTTTACAGTTTCAGCTTATTTCGTTATTGAATAGAAAAACAGTTTTAATGTATCTTTGTTATTCTGTGTTAAGAATATTTTAATAATCTGTATTCATTTCATCTACTCATAAAATCCAGATTAGTGGTATCAGACTGGTTTGCTCCTTGTTGTCTTAATGCATGTTCCCAATGAGGTCAGGGTACAAAGAATTGGGTCTCGAGCTTGTTTCTCTGGAGGAAAAAATCTCTTGCATGCCCAAGTGACCACTCATGGAAGGAGAAAAGAAAGATGATGGGACAGGAGATCCTTTCAAAATGCTGCTTAAGGAATCCCTCATGCGACAGAGGAACGAGATGATGGAAAGTTTCATGCAAATCCTTCAGCGGCTACCATTAGGCGATGTATCTTCCTCGAATGGAGGTGCCGCCCCCTTTAAGGTACAAATAAACTTCGATATTCCTATATTTGAAGGTCAAATAGATGCAGATGTTATATACAAGTGGTTGAATCTACTAAAAGGGTATTTTTCTGTCCATAACTTTTCAAATAGAGAAAATATTACTTTTTCACTCCTCAAAGTCGTTCCCATGTCAAAGGTTGGTGGGAAACTTTCTATGAGAAAAAGGAAACAGAGGAACCCTCATTATTTACAGTTGCGAACACCTGGGAATCCTTTAGGGATTCTATTAATAAACAATACTACCCTGTCAGAAGTTATGATGACTTGTATATCAAATGGACCACACTGCGACAAGAAAGGGACCAAACAATGCCAGAGTTCACAAATATCTTCCATACATTACGCACCAAGCTGGGTATCAAATATTCAGAGCAACATATGGTGCTCAAGTATAGCGGTGCTCTTCATAGATACATCCAGACCAAAATGGAATTTCTGGACATCTCGTCCTTGGGCGCGACCTACCAATATGTCGTCAAAATCGAGGAGAAGCTCAAACAAAATACGCAGCAATTTGGGCTTGGGAACCCCTCATAGAAAAAGTTAGGAAGGGGCGACCCTAACCCATAGAACAAAGGATAGAGAAAATATGGACAATATCAGGACAACTAGTCCAAGCCGCAAGCAAAGAAGGACACCAAAAATACAAAGAAAGATATCGGGAAGTGGCGTGACTTCCATAAGAGCCCTTGGCATAACATTGTTGACTGCTGCTCAAAGCAGTCGCTGGTAGCCGAAGTGAAATCCTCTGAATCAGATGCAGGTTCTGACTCTGAGTGAGAACTAGAAAGGGGAAGATGGATCATTGATGTGGAACCCAGTACCACTGTTGGTACCACCAAGCTCTAGCCTGGTGAGCCAGATGAGCCAGAAGACGGAAAGTGCCTCTTCCATTCACAGATGTGGGTAAAAGGCACCCCACTACACTTCATCATTGATAGTGGTAGCCAGAAGAACCTCATATCAACATAGGTCACCAACTAGCTGGCCCTAACGACAATGTCGTACCCACAACCCTACACCATTGGATGGCTCCACCAAGGAAGCGATCTCTGCATCAGTCAATAGTGCAGACATTCATACGACATCAAGCCCTTCAAAGACGAGGTATTGTGTGGTGTTTCTCCTCTCAAAGTTTGTAATGTTATTTTGGGCCAAATTTATTTATGGAAACATCATGATGTATATGAGTCTAGGCCTCGTACTGTTATTATTACTTTGAATAGGAAATTGTACAAGATACCTGAGGTAGGCCCTCCTAGTGTTATTTCCCTGATCTCTGCCAAGAAATGTAGGAAGGTCATCTCTGAGACTGGGAAATTTTTATTCTTTGTGATTTTCTCTCAGAGTGAGAGAAAGATAGTAGGCACATCCAGGGCCTTTGCAGCCGATATATCCACACAATAGAAGCAAGTGGATAAGGTTGTGGAAGAATACTCTGATATCTTCTCCTCTCCTATCGGGGTACCTCTGCACTGCCAGGTCAAGCATCCCATCGATCTGACCCTAGGCGCACCGCTACCCAATGGGCCAGTCTACCGCCGCTCTCTATTAGAAAATGAGCATATCAAGAGATAGATCCAAGAAATGCTCCAAAAGGGGCACATACATCCCAGCTCATCGCCTTGTGGGAGCCCAATCGTGTTGGTGCAGAAGAAAGATGAGACTTGGCAACTTTGCATTGATTACCGGGCCTTGAATAAAATCACAGTCCAAAACTAGTATCCGATGCCCAAATCGACAACCTATTTGATCAACTCACAGGGGCCAAATACTTCAGTAAGATTGATCTTAAGTCTCGCTACCACCAGGTCCCAATAGAATAGACAGATGTATGGAAAACTGCCTTCAATTGAAAATAAGGTCTTTTTGAATGGTTGGTCATGCCGTTTCGTTTGACAAATGCTCTAGCAAATTTTATGGGGATGATGGATGATATCCTACAACCTTTCACCAATAATTTTGTAGTGGTGTATCTGGATGACAACCTCATCTACAACAAAACTTGGGCAGAGCACTTGCAACATATTCAACAGGTTCTGCACACCCTGCGACAACACAAACTATATGCAAACTTGGAAAAATGATCCTTCAGCATGGACAGAGTCCATTACTTAGGCTACATCGTTGATCAACATGGTGTGCATGTGGATCCAACCAATATCCAGGTCAGCCATGACTGGCCAGCCGCAACCACTCTCAATGAACTTCGGAGCTTCTTGGGCATCGCCAATTTCTATCGCAGGTTCGTGTTGGGATTCTCTCATATCACATGGGCCCTCAGCCAAGTAACTAGGGGTGGTGGTAAGGAAAAAATTTTGTGGGGCATGTCCCAATAGTAAGCCTTTGATGACTTGAATAATTGTTTGTGCTCATCCCCAGTACTTTCATTATCGAACCCGCAACATCACTTTGAGATTGAGACATATGATTTAGACTATGTTGTTGGCATCGTTCTCACTCAACACAGCCACCCCGTGGCATATCATAGTGAGACACTATCAAATGTTTTTCGTAAGTACCCTACTTACGACAAAGAAATGTAATCCATGTGAAATCCTGCTTCTATTGGATACATTACATACTTGGGAAGGAGACAATCATCCACATTGATCACAAGCCACTACAGTTCATGCAGACCCAATGAAAATTACAGAATGACCGTCATCAGAAGTGGTCCACATACTTACAGCAGTTCCACCTCAACATCAAGTATAAAATAGGAAGTACCAACTGAGTTGTTGATTTCCTCAATCGACGTCCATTCATGGAACTCACCACAGTGGTAGACTCTTGCGGCCATGATACCTCTGGATGCCCCCACCTCTACGAGCCAGACCCTGACTTCTCCACCACCTACCAAATGTTGGGCGCGAACTCAGTGGTCACTAATTTCCATCTTCAAGATGGGTTGTTGTGTCGTCTCGACCATCTTTGCGTTCCATAAAGCGATCGCGAGAAGAGGATTTGGGAATCTCATTACAGTAGGGTGGTAGGACACTTTGGCATCGAAAAGAGAGTGGCAGCGCTGCAGAAACATTTCTACTAGCCGAAAATTCGACAGGATGTCGGCAAGTATATTAGATATTGCACCGCTTGCGCTATTTCCAAACTGAACACTAAGAAACATGGCTTGTACACCCTTCTTCCTACTCCTGACAGGCTATGGGAATCCATCTCAATGGACTACATGTCGGGCCTCCCATCCACCAAGAGGAGAAATGACTTTGTTTTTTTGGTTGTTGATCGCTTTTCCAAGATGGCGATTCTCGCCACCTGTAAGAAGAACATCACAACAGAAGCCACTTCCAAGCTCTTCTTTGAACAAGTATGGGTACATTTTGGGATCCCACAAACCATTATCTCATACCGTGACAGTCAGTTCCTCAACACATTCTGGTTGAGCCTCTGGTCACTGCTCGATACCAAGCTCACCAAATCCACTGCCTTCCACCCCCAGATAGATGGCCAAACTGAGCTCATCAATCGAACGATCATACATATCACTCACATGTACAATTCAAAACACCCATGCACATGGGATGGGATTCTTTCCTATGTCCAAAATAGCTACAATCAAGCCCTGCTTAGCTCAGCTAGACACAACCCCTTTCAGGTGGGGTTTGGATTCCAACCATTGGGCCCCATGGATGTTGCACTACCCCTGGTGACCACCTCATATGAATCGTACCCTACTCCACCAGAAGCTGACAAAGCCACCTAGTTCATTGAGTGGATCCGACACATCTGCTAATAGGTTCAGGATATTCTACAGAAGTATAATTCCAAGTATAAGCAGCACCATGATCAACATCGCACATAAGTTTGAGGTGGGAGACAAAGTTTGGTTTCACTTGCAGAAAGAACGCATTACAGGGCCCCATCGGAAGCTTCTCCCACTCTGTTATGGTCCATACACCATCACCAAGGTTGTGGGTGACAATTCAGTTGAGTTCAACATTCCCCCTTTCCTTGGCCTGCACCCAGTCTTCAACGTGGCTCTCCTTCAGCCATATTTCCCACCATTATTGGACACCTCAAAGATAGCAGAGCAATTGACACCAATAGAGCTCAACCCTAACTACATGAAACAGGCATCCAATGATCATATTTTGGACACACAGATCAAGGGCACTCGACAACAAAGGATTCAGCTTTATCGAGTCATAAAAGTAGGGCAGCTCCTGCACCAAGGAAAGTGGCTCACCTGAGGCCAAATTCAACATAAATTTCCTCATATAATGGGGGAAATCAACACAATGGAGACTATTTCTTCCTAAGTAGGGAGGATTTATCCAGGTGGTTATTGGTGGCCACCCACCTTTTCTAACTCGCTCAAAACAATTTTCTGGCAATTTTGGAAATTTACTATTTTTAGCAGTTTTAACTTCCGGGGCCATTTTGAGGGCCTATATGAAGGTTTTTCAGGATCGAGCTTCTTAATAATAGTTGAAGGAATGATTGATCCCAATTAATCTCCTTGAAAATACCTTTCCAACGGGCTATCGTGTACCTAAAATGGAGATCGTATGCAAAAGTTACGACCCTAGGAAGTTGATGTACTAACTTACCCAAACGGGGCCCACATGACTTTTGGCGCTTCATCTCCTAGGGTTAGGTTTTTGGATGTCTAGGGTTTTTGAAATTCTTGTTTATTGTAAAAAGGCCTTAAGAGACTAATTATAATCATAATATTGCCAATGAGCGCAACCGTCACATCTCTTCTCATAGATAAGTTGCCACCATTCCAACAAGCTTGTTTTCTGCTGCATTTTACAGTTTCAACTTATTTCTTTATTGAATAGAAAACCAGTTTTACTGTATCATTGTTACTTTTTGTTAAGCATATTTTAATAATCTGTATTCATTTCATTCTTCTCATAAAATCTGGACCAATCCTGACAACTCATTCCAGAAGACACGTGGACTGCTAGGAGCTAGCCTTCATCACTCAAGAGAATTTGTTACTCCAGAGATTCGACACTCCGGATATTTGTGCATGTTAGCATACAGGAACTCCCAAAGAATGGAGTTCCAGAAAGGATATTGGTCGTTGGTTTTCCGAGGTCTGAGAGTCATTGGATCTATACCTCTTCGGATGGTCCAACACTTTGCGTGTATTGTAAAGTAGAGCGGTGGAAGGCTTCAAAGCCCGGAGTCCCAAAGTAATTGTGATTCATTGATTTCATATCAAGAAGGACCATTGATATTTTCTTTTCTTTTGGACTTCGTCCATTCAGCTATTCATAGGAACTGAGGTTTTAAAGCATTGAAATACCTAGAGCTCAAAGCCCCAGAGCACCTAGTTTTAAACCCTTGGTCTTATGAAGACTTAACATTAAAATTTATATTCATTAAATATAAATAAGCATTGTCTCTTGAGTAAACCTAGATGGCTCGTTTATGCTATTAAAGGGCTACAGTCAATAAATAACCTATCTTAGAGTTCTGATCAGATTCGTGAATCTATAATATATTGTGCTCGGATAGTCAAATCTAGCAAGATCAGATAGTAAGAGCCCAAATTTGATTTATAAAAGGTAAAAGGGTGGTCTAGCCTACGTTTTTTGGCCCGAAGTCTGTTAGACATAGTGTCATTAATGTGTTTTCATTGATGTCAAATAGTATAACAGTATGAAGAGTTCATGTCAAATAAATATATGCAGGTATCATTGATGTATTGTCATTGATGTCAATAGTCGATGACACACATGAAGCTCAGAAAGAAAAGCGCATTGAAAGTATGCAGTTAGTAGAGAATGTCAAACAGTATGCAGAGATCAAAGCTCAAAAGGAAAAGTGCACAGTTACCAGAGAATGTCAAATAGTATGCAGACATCAAACCTCAGAAGGAAAAGCGCATTGAAAATATGAAAAAAATGAAAATGTCAGATAGTATGCAGAGATATAAGCTCAGGAGAGGTAGTGAAAAATAATGAATAGAAATATGTTGAAGGTCACGAAGTGACGGTTTAGATCCCTTCGGAAGAAGTTGGGATCACTAACAGTCGTTAGATATCAAGAAGGAATGAGGAGGTTACCCCTTGAATTCCTTAGGACTTCGCATGTTCGGAGGTTTTTGTTTGTGAAGGAAACAAACTCTCTGGAG
>JASDQU010947300.1:15027-33176 GCA_032191745.1 Picea mariana
ATAGATCTGGTTCCAGGAAACTCCACGGGATTGGAGTTCATGTAGAAAGAGACCAGTTGCACCCAAGAATTCTGAACTTCTGAAGTCACGAAGTAAATACATGTAGCACACACATCAGAAGATCCATGTCAGTAGACCATGTCAGCAATGACACATGGCAGCCAATCGACCAGTGCCAAGTCAGTGACGATGTCATCAAATTACATCACTTCAGGAGTATGTACTTGGGGGGAAACCAATTTCTAAGCACCAGTAATTTCTCGAAGCGTCGAAGGCTGAAGTTAACGATAACCATTGATCTACTTTGGAGTATTGACAACCATTGAGACTTATGGACACGTGTATTTGATTCAGAAGCGTTATTGATTGCAAATACTGGAGATCATTGAACGTCAAATTTCCTAAGTGAATGAGGACCATTCATCATGCAAATGAAACATAGACCCTCTGATCTATTTCGGTGAAATATTCTTCGGAAGATTTGAAATTTTTCAATGGCTAGAAATCCCGAAGGATGAAGTCACGAAGTGAATAGTGGTCGTCCATATCAATGTTTGATTAAGTCACATTCGTCAAATTAAGCAGTGAAATGATAAGTGTAAGGATCAAATATGACCATTGATTTGGTTCCGAAAAATCATGCTAACAATCGGATCAACCCACTCCCATGTTGACCACTTCGGCCCTGACCAAACTCCGAAGGAAATTGGAACATGAATGATTTGGACCTCCGAACCTCTAGAGTCCCGAATTCCCGAAGTAAACGAGAATCATCCATCTCTTAGTGGAAAGTAAAAATGTGACCATTGATTTTATTAAGTGATCAAGCACTCGCTTGGCCTAGCACCTGGTCACCACCTGTGGTCATATGGAATAATATAAGTAAAGGTAAAAGATAATACATCACTTAAGTTGATAAGCCTGTGGTTTTTCATTGTTGGTCATATGAAAATGGTTTGAAGGAAGCACCTCAACAGAACTCGAATTTTGCATTATTTGCATAGATTTGGAATTAAGTTAAATGAAATCGATCCATACCTATGATCGATTAATGAAAATAATTTTCATTAAATTGAAAGGGCTTCTTGATAATATTTTGATAAAGAAAAACAAACGAGATTATTTTTAAATGAAGGGTTGCGATGGTCCAAACAAAGGGACACAATGTTTCATAGATCACACCATATGGAAGAATATATAAATGAGAAAGAGTGGTGAGAAGAAAGTGTCTCTGTAGTCTAGAGAAGAATATAAAAAAAGACGAAGAGTCCAAGAAGAAGAACTATTGGTTCTAAGGCGCCTATCAATGTCTTATTGAAGATAAAGAATAGAAGGAGAAAAAGAAATAGTTATGCAATACAGTAGTTGATATAGAAAACCTTTATTGGACTGCAACAGATACATTAAAGATTAAATGACAGAAGCTGAGAGAGGAGAAGTCAAGACATGATACATAAGTTTTCCAGATTCAGAAATTAAGGGTGGTTGGGTGGTGCAAGGGAAGGTTGGATCCTGTAGAGGAGTAGGTACTTCCTTGTCAGTTAGAGCTAACTAAATAGGGGGTTGTAATCTCCTACCAGCTGGTGTTGGTGAACAAGGGGAGTAGGTGCTTCCTTGTCAGTTGTAGCTCACTAAACAGGGGATCAAAGCCTCCTACCAGTTGGAGCTGGTAAACAAGGGTGTGGGTGCATCCTGATCAGTGGGTGTTGATCTAAGAGGAAGAACATATTCCTTCTATGTAACTTGTAAAACATAATTTTGTAGTTAATAGAAAAGTGTTTGTGGTTTTCCCAATTGGGTTCCATGATAAAATATTGTGTTAAAATATTGATTGCATTAGCAAAAGAAAAATTGATAAAATTATTGTGTCACTGATTCACCCTCCCCCCCTCTCAGTGACAGGATTTGGTCCTTCAAATTCAAGTAAAGAACTTTGCAGACCTAGTTTTATGAATGGGAAATAAGAAGAGGAGATGTCTATTTTCATGAAGCGGTATGAGTGGTAATTTTTTTTATCCCTATTTTTTGTTCTGAGTTTTTTTTCAAAAATGGCCACCTCTAACAATTTAGGACCAACAAAAGGGCCAATTCTTCTTGGGAAGAACTATAAATTTTGGTCTCTCAACATGATATCCTTCTTACAAGAACAAGAGTGATGGGATCCAATGGATCATGGCTATGTGGAACCATACCAAGAAGATCTAGTTGCCATGACCAATCAACAGAGAAATGCTTAGGCATAATAGAGGAAAAGAGAGAATAAGCCCAAGTTATGGATTCAAAACTCATTATATGACTCCATTTGATAAAAAATCACAGGTGTTGTTACCTCAAAAAATGTCTAGGACATCCTAAGTACAACCTACTAGGGAAATGACAAGGTCAAAATAGTCAAGCTACAGACCTTGAGGACACATTTTGAGACCTTAAAAAATGACAGAGTCTGAAAATGTTGATCAATTTATGACTAGAGTCATGAGAATTGTAAACCAAATCAGGTTGACTAGTGAATCCATCTCTGATCAAGGTATTGTTGAGAAATTCCTTAGAAGTCTTCCAAAGAAATTTGAGATGGTTGTTAAAACCATCCTTGAATCCAAGGATCTGTCAAATTTTTCAATAGATGGCCTCATGGGTTCTTTGTTGTCACATGTGACCAGACTACATCTAGAAGATGAGTCAATAACCAATGCTTTCAAGAGTCAATTCTCCTTTAGCAGAGGGAAAGGAAGAGGGAGATTTCACAGAGGAAGAGGGAGAATTCCAGGAACCCATCACTCAGGGGAAGGTCACACACATCAAAATTTGCATCAGAATTTCCATCCTCAACGAGGAAGAGGGAGGAAATCCAATGACAAAGAAAGCATACAATTATATCACTGAAAAAGGTATGGGCACTATGAATATAAATGTAGGAAGAAGAAATCATATCGGCACTCAGGCAGAGCACATGTCTCAAATCACTAAGGAGACACTTCAGATGGGATGTTTCTCTCATGTCACAAAACTCAAGAACAACACAAGGACCTCTGGTTGTTGGACAGTGGATGCAGCAATCACATGATATGTAACAAAGATTTACTTTATTTCATTGATTCTCCTATTTCATATGATATTACACTTGATGATGACTCTTTCATCAAAGTTCAAGGTAAAGGAGTTGTACCTATTTTCACTAAACAAGATGTAAAGAAAGACATACATAATGTCTATCATGTTCCAGATATGAAACACAATCTGTTAAGTGTAGGACAACTAGTTGAAGATGGATACAAGGTAATTTTTGAAGGAGTGTCATGTAGGATATATGACAAACCTCCCAGCATAAAGTTAATTTCTGAAATCCACATGACTAGGAATAGAGTGTTTCCCCTTACCCTTAGAACTGGAAATATGACCTAATCTTATGCACAAAGTGCATCCACCCCTAATGAAATTATGATTTGGCATGCAAGATTTGGACATCTTCCCTTTCAGAGTCTAAGCCTCCTGCAGAAGCACTCCATGGTCAAAGGTATACCTATATTCAAAGAGAAACCCCCCCCATGTTTACACAGTTCTCCACTCAAGCCAAACAACTAGCTTTACACAATCCTCCACTAGCCAAACAAGACTTAGAGCTGGTTCACACTAACCTATGTGGACCAATGCAAACAAATCCAATAAGTGGTATCTTTTATTTTCTAACATTTATTGATGATTTTAGTAGGAAAATATGGATCTATTTCCTCAGGCACAAGTCTAAAACCTTTGCAAAGTTCAAGGAATTCAAGGTTGAATCTGAAAAACAGAGTGGGAAATATGTGAAGGTTCTCAGGTGATATGGAGGAGGAGAATATTGTTCAAAAGAATTTGCAAATTTCTGCAAATCACAAGGCATAATCATGTAAACCACACCCAAGTATACTCCACAGAAAAATAGCATGGTTGAGAGGAAAAACAAGACTATAATGAACATGGCAAGAAGCTTTCTCAGAGAGAAATGTTTGTCAAATTTATTTAGGGTTGAGGTTGTATCATATTCAATTTATCTCCTAAATAGATCCCCAACCACTACTGTCAAGATGAAGGTCCCTCAAGAAGCATGGAGTGGGACAAAACTGAATGTTGCTCATCTTAGGACCTTTGGATGCATTGCATTCACTAACATACCTTCCGAATTGAGGAGGAAACTTTATGATCGAAGTGAGAAATGATTTTTTGTCGACTACAGTATGACATCCAAGCTTACAGACTCTACAATTCGGTTTCAAAGAAACTCATTTTCATTAGAGATGTCAAATTTCCTGAAAATTAGTTATGGAGTGAGTCTGAAAATCGCCCTATGCATAGTCAAAATCTATTGCTTCCACTTCCTGAACACATAGAAAATTTAGGACAACAAACACATCAGCTTGTCCTTCCAATATTGCAGGTACAAGGACAACCTGAAAGTTCTCAGGAAATATTTTCTTCAAGAAAAAATTCATCCTCTAAAATTGAAAATCAGTGACCTCGAAGCTTGATAAAAATCCATCTGCAGTTGGATGATATTGATCAACAAAATATTTTTTCATTACTGTCATGTCAACCTAAATTTTTTAAAGAGGCATCTAAAGAGACACATTGGGTTCAAGCCATGAACCAAGAGATTGACTCTATTGAGAAGAAAAAGACATGGGATCTTGTTGATCTTCCCAAACATAAGACAAGTATTAAAAGGAGAAAATTGAAAAACACAAAGCAAGACTTGTTGCCAAAGGATTCTCACACCAACTAGGCATTGATTATGGTGAAACTTTTTCTCTAGTATCAAGGTTGGACACTGTAAGGAATCTCTTAGCCATAGCATCTCAACACAAATGGAAAGTATGCCAGATGGATGTCAAGTCATCTTTATTGAATGATGTCTTAGAAGAAGAGGTATATGTGGATCAACCACTTGAATTTGAAGTCAAAGAGAAACCAACCAAAGTGTATTGGTTGAAGAAATCCTTATATGGCTTAAAGCAATCTCCAATATCTTGGTACAATAGAATTCATACTTACTTGATCAAGAGTGGTTTTAGCAGAAGACAAAATGATCCAACTCTTTACACCAAAACATATCAACAAGGTAAAATTCTGATTTTCTGTCTATATGTTGTTGACATGATATATATTGGAAATCTTGAATTAGCCAGTTTTAAGCATTCCATGAAATCTGAGTTTGAGATGACATATCTTGGCATAATGAAGTATTTTTTGGGGATTGAGGTTGACCAATCAGCCAAAGGGATTTTTTTCTTTCAGCAAAAGTATGCAACATACATCATCAAAAGATTCTACATGGAAGACTACAATCCAGAGGAAACTCCTATACCCCTAGGCACAAAATTGAGCAAGCAAGATGAAGGCCCTACAATGGATTCAACTTTGTACAAAGTTTTAGTAGGTAGTTTGTTGTATCTTATAGCAACTAGGCCTGATATTATGTATGCAACCATCTTTGTTTCCAGGTTCATGGAATCTCCTAAAGATTCTCACTGGAAAATGGCCAAAAGGATTCTGAGATATGTTGCTAGCACTCTAAATTTTGGTTTATCGTACACTCAGTCTGAAGATAATCATCTTTCTGGTTACACTAACAATGATTTTGCAGGAATCCTAGATGAATGAAAAAGCACCTCAGGGTATGATTTTCACCTGGGCACGAATCTGATTTCTTGGGCATCAAAGAAGCAGCCCATTGTCTCAATATCTTCTATAGAGGAAGAGTATGTCGTTGCTACCTCATATTCCTCTCAAGTTGTGTGGTTGTGAAGACTATTGAATGACATGTCACATACTAAAAAGGATCCAACTCCTATATTTTGTGACAATACTTTAGCAATTGCTTTATCAAAAAACCATGTTTTTCATAAGAAAAGCAAGCACATTGACACTCGATATCACTTCATACATGAGCTAGTCAATAATGGTGAAATCACGCTTCAATTTTGTGGCTCATGAGACCAGCTCGCAGATATCTTTACAAAGCCATTGGGAACAACCATTTTTTATTTTCAGAGACAACACTTGGGCATTATCAGTGTTGATGTTTGTAACTGTTGAGTTTAAGAGGGGGTTTTATTTGTAACCTCAACAATGTGTGACTGTACACTGCCAGCTGTATCGCTCATTAGGATTTGTTTCTTACTTCTTGATTTGGTGGTTTTGTTTTATTTTTATAAGTTTATCCTATCATCTAATACAATTTTTCTCTACACATTCTGGTTCTCGATATGTCTACTCTATTTTCTTATTTATTACACAGTTTCTTGTTTTGTCAGAATCAATTCCCTTTTATTATGGTTGAGAGATAAAAGCTCAATATGATTGTTGATATTGTGCCATTATCCATGCAGAGAATGAAGATATTCATAAATAATCTAGCACTCTGAGAAGGTATTAAAATTGATGCCAACATAGATTCATACACTTAGCGCATTTAAAATAAAAACTCAATCAGGTTTTTCATAATTCCACAAATCATACATGAAGATCAATGTCATATTTAGCACCCATAGAGACTTCACTTGTGCTCATGTCTTCTAGGATCATCCTGAATGAGAATATTCAATGGATCACATTCCATGGTCATTATGATTTTGATTGCGTGCTCAAGTTCGTCATGAGTTTGAGCCTGCTAATCACTCATGACGGTTTCTTCTACCTCATCGATATGTATTCAAGCACTGGGCCAATTTTTTCTTGATTTAATAGGCCTAGCAAGTGCAAATTCAGTATCATGCCTAGCTATATCCATAATGTCAGCCCTGTTGGGATTGTATGTAGATATGGAATTGTTACATATGAAGAGGTCATTCAAAGAACTGTTGAGGGCCTCGGTCAATCAACATGTGTGGTAATTGGGAGTGATACTTTCAAATGGACAATTTTTTTTTATTACTTGAAGCACTTTGTGGAAGTTCCTCTATTCCAGGAACAAAGAAATAGAGTATGTTGTAGCATGGGAAAACCAGTAATAGTGGCAACAAATATGTTGGCGAGCATGATCAACCATCCAACACAACCACGAGCATAGATTTCAGATATTTCCATTGTTGTACGAGAAGGTGTATATGTTGTCATGCTCTCAAGAGAAACTTCACATGGAAAATATCCTTTAAAATTTGTTAAAGTGATGCATATTGTTGCATTACACACTGAAAAAACAATGTTGGACGAAAAACCTCCTGCTATATTTGGTCGGACTTCTAAGGAACATATGAGTGAGATTTTTCTTTTCATGTAACCATGATGTCAAACACGCTTGGCACATTGATTGTGGTTTTTACAAGAATTGGGCTTATGGCTACCTTGATGAGCCATTATCAACCTTTTGGCACAATATTTTCATTTACAAACCAAGAAAGAGTGAAACATAGGATTTCCCTTTATCGGGGCATAAGACCAATATATATTTCATTTTCCAATGATGTCGAGGAGATGTTTTCGAATGCACTATGATTCTTGAAGAATTTGGACATGTTGAAAGAAAGGGAGGAGGTTGCACTTCTTCAAAGTGAGAGGAAACCTATTTTGCACTCTGAGTCTACACATCGTATCCAAGTTCAAATTGTTCAATATTGTACACCTAAAAAATAACTCTCCATCTACCATTTGGAATACTTGTTAATATCTGCTTGAAATCTTATGATATTGAGTTATTAATATTTTTTTTAGGGGATTTACCACTTAGGCTTCTAGAATCAGGATGGAATAAAAGATTGTTCTAATTTCATGTCATGGTAACCAGTTATGTGTTAAAGAAGATAACATTTCCATTGTTGGTGGAAACCAAAATTGAACACCAACAAAAATTTATTTTTTAGGAAAGATGATAACAAATATCTTTGAGGTGTCGATCCCTCCAAAATTGTCATATTTTTATTCTATTTAAGAAAATCAGTTTTAGATTTGAAGGAAGAATATTTTGAGGCATCGGTTGAGAAACCAATTCAAGAAATGAAGGAAACCATTCAACATTCAATGCTATGTTCATTTTGTAAGCCCGATGGGCCTTTCTAGTCTCTAATTTTCATATTTCAAGGGATTGTTACTTGGATTCATGACTTGAATGAAATGGATCCCTATTTCCTAGCATTTTTGTATTGAGATTTCTTATAATTCCATCCTTTTACTCTGATCTATATTTTCATTTTCTGATATTATATATTGAGGTAAAATTCCATGTTGTGGTACAATTGGTCTTTATGTTTTTCTTTTGTTTCATAGACTATCTATGCAAAACAAAAATTGCAGAGAACAAATTATGAGCTTCACCAACCCTTCCTCTCTACTTTATATATGATTATCTTCTTGCAAAGTCTGTGTTTAAATGTTTAAGATGAATTCGTATTCCTACGCTTAGCTTTCCATTTAGGAAACTCTTGTTTCTTTGTTGGATTCAATGTTATAAATTGCCCAATAAATTAACTATTCTTCATTGCAGACCTGTAAAGATTGCGATGCTCTCTATCATCTATGATATTTAATTATCTTCTCACGTTCTTCCACCTATCATCCTCAATTTTGTGCTCAGTTCTCCAAGAATCCATGCCCAATGGATAATCCTTTGAACTATCTAATATTTATAGTGTCTTTTTTGTGATTTTTATCCTCAATCTTGTCTACTTAGCTTATCTGTTTCTTTACCTTTCAAATCTAGCACCTGAGCTTAATGATGAAACTTGTTGTCTAGCAATAGTAGGCATTCAGTTTCTTTTTGTCTACGAGAGAGCCCTCTTTGGTCCAAGAGCGAGCTTGTGGCCTAAAGATGGTTTGAATATGTCTTGGCATCATTTCTAAGAAGTTGGAAATGATTTGTAAATGACCATTGATATTCCATTGGACGAGCTCATCACAACAGATCTAATAAAACATTGAAATATTTACTATTAAGGTTAATTCCATTTAGATATCAAGAATATTTAGTTACTGATAAAAATAGATAAAATGCAAAAAAATTAGAGAACAATAAAACAGATTCACACCATCCACAAATAAACACAAGATATGACCTAGAAAACCCAATACAAGAGAAAACCCAGCTAGAAGGTGAGGCTTCTCTACTCTCTTTTCTCTGGTCAAGAAATGATGCAAGTACAAATAAAGAGGCACTCTTTGTGGAGTTGCATTTGACCTATGGCCTATATGATTACTACAAAATCTCACCTCTATTATTCTCACATAATACCACTCTTAGAGGTTTTGCTTAGCTATGAAACAAGATACAACACAAAAGAATAGAACCCCTTCTCTTCTTAGTGTTCAAGTATTTAACATAGCATAATAGCCATCTAGGGATAGGTTTTTTACTTCCTCAACCTTCAATTGTGATAAGGTGTTGGACCTTATAGAATGTTCTTAGAAAATCCACTACATGGCTAGCATCGCATGTCTAAGTAAAGCAGGCTGATATGGCATCCACTCGCACCATGGTGATCAATATTATAATTCAACTTGCGAGAGACATAACTTTCTCATATGAAATCCGATTGACGAATGGTTTGCGTCGTTGGCAAGGTATCGACGTGTAGAATTTAGAGTCTTCCGCCATAGTAATTTTTGGACCAAAATAAGGTTGTTTGATGCCTCAAAATTGCTCCGGAATATTTCTCACTATTTTTTGGACCCAAATTTCAAAATTTGGACCAACCGCCAAAATGGCCCTACAAGTTGATTCCTCCATTTTTCCACCCAAAAAGTAGTGAGATAGATGAAAAATGATATATAATTATCCAATCCGGATCAGGAAACCATCTCAAGTTGGAAAATTCTTTTTGCTGTCGTTGTTGGGGATGAAGGTTCGATATTTTTCCTGGGGTTTTATAAAGATCACATATGGTTCTTGAATGTCAACAAGGATCAGATGCACACTATGTGGTTATTCACCTAGAGACTCCACTATGATTTCACCGGAGACTCCACTGTGTCCAAATGGAAAGTGCTTTTGCTGGAAGGTATGCTCCATTTGATTTTTAAAATGTACTAGGTTTTCCTAATGTTATGCCTAACATATAACACTGGGTAGATTACCCTCCCATATTTAATACAAATGATGAGAAAATTCATGCACAACACTTAAAGGATTTTCATTCTTTCATGTATTGACTACATATATATCATGAAGATGTTCAAATGAAAATGTTATTGAACTCTTTGTTTGGAGATATTTGACAGTGCTACAAAGCTTTACCTACTACTAGTATTTCTTCATTAAAGGATTTTCATGCAAATTTTCATTCTTATTACAATACCATATATTATGCTCATCTTCTTTTCAAGGACTGTTGTGAACAAAAGTTTGAGTGTGATCAAGAGCTGGAAGAAAAAGTTTATTACAACACTGAGGATGAAAAACATCTATTGGTATATAAAAAAAAATCTCTTGACAGTTTTGACTTGAATCCGCCTGAAAGTTTTCAAGAAGTACAATTTTGTTTCCTATCGTAGAGGACAAAGATCAAGATCTTATTGAACAAAATGATATCCATGTGCTTAAGGAATATAATAAACATAAAGAAGGGAATATTCCTTTGTTATATTCAAAAAAATTTCAAACAATAGTAAGCTCATATATGATAGCTTTGATTTCCAGGAAGTTAGTATCCATGAGAAGTTTAAAATTGATGATGAAAAGCTTGGTTTTCAAGGTTTTACCTATCATCTACAAATTCAAAGTTCTATTCTTGATAAAAACAATAAAGAAGAACAAATTTTCCAAATATCATCTTCATAAATTTTGAATAATCATGATCAATAGGATGATTTTGAAGTTGGTTATGATTACTCTATTGAGGAACACGTTGTTTTTATAAAACATCATGCTATTGTCATAACATACCAAGAAAATAGATTTGTGAATGAAGGATGCATATATTTTATAGTTGATCAAGAGGAGGTAATCTTTCATGTCTTTCAAGATCCTATGGTATTTTTTCTTTAGTCATCGAGTGGAGTTAATTTTTATTTATCCTTTCACATTAATAATGGATTTAAGACGCAAATTGATTTTCATTCATTCATACTTATTTTTGTTTGGTTAACTGTAAGTGGAAGGTATATGTATGATCATATTAGCATCAAAATATTTTGTTGGATTTATTGGAAATTTCATATTACTTGATGAGTGAATTTGTTTTTTATTAGAGTAGGAGATCAAAAAATATAAATAAGCTATCCAGATGATAATTTATTTTGGTATGGTTAAGTTCACAGTTTGAGCATTATTTCAGTTTTTAGTTATGTTATAGTGAAAGTTGTAGGTTGGTCAAAGACCAACCCAACAACAAGGTAAGTGCTACAACTGCGGAATCCTACACCCAATGTCACCTTAATGTAGGTCCCGAACTTCAAGGGTGACTAGGTCACTGTAGGGAGGCGATATCGGTGACCCTAGGGGGATTGAGATGGAGATGGAGGGAAATGGAAGTGAATCCCATAGAGGTCAAATATAATTTTAATAAAAGGTAGGGAGAGATGCCTTGAAAGCCAAGTAATTGTTTCCCCACAGGTATAATACTTCTTCGAATGATTGTACCTACCTGAGACATAATAAAAGACACTTTACAATGATAGATGTTAGTTGGATAAGAAAGTTAAGATTTTTGTCCCTAATTTGCAGCAGTAGATATCCGTTTATATCAGAAATTAAGACATTTAAATCAACATTTAAATCATGAGACCAATCAACAATATTATCAATGAATTAGGCAATCAATTATGACTAAAAAATGGCACTATGAGGTTGAATGAAGCAAGTTGTTATAGCATTTTTTTCTGCAGAAAATTGCAGCCTTATGGATGTAGCATTTAGTGGCATGCAGTAGTAAAATTAACCATAAAAAAATGCCAACAAGTAGCTCAAAATATGCACCCTAGCTAGTAGAGTAACTGAGCAAAGTTAGAGAGCTAGTCTAGGGTTAGTTTAGGATTTATGAGAGTGTTAGTAGCTAGGGTTATGCATCCCTAATGGATGTAGGCTAAATTTTGTAACATAAATTAGAGTGTTGGGAGGGAGGATACACCCTAGTGGGGGAAGACTCCTCTCAATGAGACAAATCAACTTCAAGAAAGAGACCTTTCAAAAGACCAAAAACTATGTTTCCCAAGGCAATGATTTTATATCTCCAATGCAAAAAGATATGACTAGTGATTTTACTATTGGGTTAATGGAGTCAAAAGGAGCTTAGAGAAACTACCTCCTTGGGGGTGTAATCCCTTTTAATTCTCAATGAAAGTTTCTCTAGGATAGGGTTTAAGCTAAGAGGGTGTATGCCCTTATACTTCTCGTAGCAAACCCTTGTTAAAGAAATAAGATGAAGCGTAAAATGATGAAGCCTAAGGTGGGTTTGTATGCCCTTATACTTCCCACATAGTTCCTAGTACAACAACCTTGACTTGAAACAAATGATAGAAAGAAATTAAAAACCATACCAATTCAAGGATATATGTCAAGATAATCCACCACAATAGCAATAGAAAAGCCTTCCAAGGATAGTGCATCACTTCTTCCATCAACCATTCATAAGTATAGCCATACATAGGTGAAAAACAGATAAAAGATCCAAGATAGACGAAAATTTCAGACCAAGTCCTCTCACAAGAGGGAGAGTTAGGATTCAAAATGAGATCTTATGATCTCTATTTATACTAAAAGTAGCTAACATATTTTGTCCAGAAATTAAGGAGTAAAACAAAATATTAGGGGTCAACAACCCTAATATTTCCCCCTTAACAAATTAATATTAAACAATTCACTTAAAATTTCACTTTTTTCACAAATAAAACCCTAATTTAGGAGGACGTCACCCCTTTAGGGGACATTTTGCCACTTTGATGAAGTCATTGGTGTTGGAGAAGAATGGATAGGCCTCCAAAGGCCACATGTAAAGAATATAAGAACTCTCATCATGGTGAAGACCCTTCTCCTCCTCAAACATCCATGTTTCAAAGAGTGGCACCTCACCACCATGCCCTAGCCCCCAAGATCATGAAGTCAAGCTCAAAAGTGGAAATTTTTTCCCCTCCTGGGAAAATCGTTTGGCAAGAAAGGGGTGAGCTAGGTTGTCCATGTCATAATAAAGGCCATCCAAGTCGGATCTCTCTCATCTGGCATGTGGGACCCTGACATCCAACCTATGGGCTTGTAGCCCCATTGAAGCCCAAGCTAGGATTGTTCTCTGAAAATTGTCCACCAACTAGGTCCTACAAAGACAAATGAACATTCCCTCCAAGGATCTCAAGTCATAACATCACGATAAATGCATCAAAAAATCACTATATCAAACAATCAACAGCTCAAAGACACTATGCGACTTGTCAAGATTAAATATGGGAGGGTTAACGAGGTGTCCTATTAGGTAGATCTTGCCCTAGGTCAAGGAGAGCTTCCAAGATATCCCTCTCTAAGCCATTTAAAGTATATGGAGTGGTAGGGGTCAAGACTCAATGGGCATAGGGCTCATGATATACAAGGGGTCGTAGTGTCTCATTCATGGGTTCCTTTGTAGAGGGTGTGTGGTACCTTCATCCGCAATGCACTTTTTCCAAGCCCATTAATTGCCTTTTATATTTCTTTCTTTATTTTCTTTAAATATAGCATAAGGAGAGATTGAAGGTCACTACCCTGGCATGCTGACCAGATGATGGAAATGTCACCCACAAACACCTAGTGGAAATCAGAAGGTTGGATCGTGATGAGACCTCATATCTCTCAGCCAGGAAACTAAGAGACATTTCCATGGCTTGGTGACCAAATGGTCACAATTTCATACCACTAGATATCCATGGATGTGATAATTCGTCTCATGATGAGACCTCCTATCCTTCAACTAACCTTTTAACCATTCTTTATTATATTGTGGGTCCCCTTTATTCAAAGATAAGAATTTTATTGCTTTCTTGGGTGATCCCTGGGTGAAGCATATGGAAGGTTTATATAAGGATTTTATATTTTACCCAACACTAACCCCTCTGGGCCTTTAGCCCCTTCTTCCCATAGAATGAGGGACAACCCATTCTTGGGTCAATACACCCTAAAATCCTAAGAGATAAGGAAATGGAGGGTAATAATGATGGAAATTGGTAAGTATGGTCGTGAATGGTATGATATCTCATCAAGGGAGTTCCTAGTAGAAAACTCATCCCCATGAAAAACCACTTACTAGGGCACAATGTCAACCACCAAGGTGAAGCAGGGTAAAAGACATAATGTCCAAGCACATATCATGAAATCTAGAGAAATATAAGATACAACATAATCAAATGGCTTGAATATTGAAATGATGCTCACCATAATATTGACTTGTACCTCATGGAGCAAGGCCCACATCCTTTCGGAAGCCAGCTGGTGTGGTTGATTCCATCTGCAAAAGTTTTTGATCTATGTTTTTCTTTATGATTACAATGCTAAATTTGATTTTATCCCGAAATCAATTTTTTGTTTCATTAATTTCTGTTTCTCTTCTCTATTTAAACCAAGATCCTTGTTCTTCCAAATCTTTGTTTTATTGTTAAAATCCCACCATCTAAGGTCAAATTAAAAATTAAAATAATTATTGTTATTTATTGGGTCTTTTAATTAAAGGCTTCATTTTAACAATAATTAAAATCTAAAATTATGTCATGAGCATTATTTTATTCATTACCTTTTGACCTTTATATTGTTACTATGTTCAAATTGCCAAAACCTTTTTACAAGTATCAAAATGCCGCAGCTTTTCCTAGTAATTTGATTTAAAGAGACAATGGTGCACCAAGAGTTTTATTGAGATCCAACTATTGATCAAAATTATATCCATGAATCCAAATGATTGTGGCCACCCTAGTGAGCTCAAAGTTTAATAAGAGGGGAGGGGGCTACAAAACCTATCTATGGTTTCAATAGCATTGATGTGGCGATAACATGGAAATTTTGGTTGGTTTTCAAAACCATAGAGACCACTCCCCGAAAATTATCGTGGCTCATCAATTTTGAGGACACGTGTATGACAAGAATGGGTATCTGGTGGATTATATGGATTTCTCTACTAGTCTTTATTTTTCTCGGTGATTTGAGTTCTTCGTTCCTTTTCTTTTAGAACCATCGACTCCATTGTCTGCAAATCAATAATGAAATTCCATAATGGTGACAGTTCATCCTTTATTTTGAAGTACAATTGTGAAGAATACATTAAGATCTTTCTTGGTGGCCATATTGACAAAACAAGAGACTGTGAAGTCAAGACAAGAAACTGTGTAGACAAAAAAATGGACTGCACGGACGAAACAAGAAACAATGTAGAGTAGACAGATTGCATAAGATGAAAACAAGAATGTGCAGAGCACTCTTCATTAAGGGAAAATAGTTGAGCTAAATAAGCTCAGAGAAAATCAAGAATATCAAGAACCTGAAAAGAATCCTAACAGACTCGTACAACGGGCATAACAACTGACAGTGTACAGTCACTACTATGTTGAGGTTTATAACTAACAATCCCTCTTAAAATCAACATTTATATACATCAACACTGATAAATCCTAAGTGCTGCATTTGGAAATCAAAAAATGGATTTACCTAATGGCTTTTAACAAAAAGATATTCATAAATGAAAATGTATGCTGGTCTATGTCTTATCTAGGCTTCTTTGTCTTATGAGTTGGGTTTCTTCTTTGTCTTATTCCAAAATCTGTATTGTTCTAATCTAGTCATTTTTTTCATTTTGTCCTTGATACTGAAAGTTTCGTGCATTTCCTTTTTTCTTTGGCATTGTAACTTCATATTCAGAATTTGACCAGGCTTCTTATGCCTATTTATTTCATCTTCTTCTGCAACAAATTTGTCTTTGACATTGGGTTGGTTGATCCAGGTGGATATCAATGGCCACCCACCTTTTCCAACTGGCTCAAAATAGTTTTCTGGCAATTTTGTAAATTTACTATTTTTAGCAGTTTTTAACTTCCGGGGCCATTTTGAGGCCCTAAATGATGTTTTTTGGGAAAATAGGTTTGCAATATCAAAGTTCCTTTGATATTTCACCTAAAATTAATCTCCTCGATGATACCTCTCCAACGGGCTATCATACACCTAAAACATAGATCGTATGCAAAAGTTATGACCCCAGGAAGTTGATGTACTAACTTACCCAAACGGGGCCCACATGACTTTTGGCGCTTCATCTCTTAGGGTTAGTTTTTTGGATGTCTAGGGTTTTTGACATTCCTTCTTATTGTAAAAATGACTTTAGAGCCTCATTGTAATCATCTTCTTGCGAATGCGAGTAGCTATCACATCTCTTCTAAGAGATAAGCTGGCACCATTCTAGCGAGTCTTTCACTTTGTATTTTTACAGTCTCTCTACATTTCTTTCATTAATATAAATCGTGTATTGTTGTATATCTATGTTTATGGTTTCATCTCTGATACATTTTTGTCACATTATTGAATATATGTGATATCTCTATGCATTTCTTTATTATATCTCCGCTCTCATTTCATGCCGAAAATAATCTGGATCAGTAGTATCAGAGCAAGTTGCTCTTAATCATTTTTTTCAGTGCATGTCCCCGACAAAGTCCAAGTATAGAAATTTGGGTCTCGAGCTTATCTATCTTCAATACAATCACTCTCGCACACCCAAGAAACCCTCAATGGTGGAAGAAAATAAAAACGATGGAGCAAAAGATCCTATCAGTCTGTTGCTTGAGCAAGCTCTCATGCGATAAAGGGACGAAATGATGGAGAATTTTTCCCACATCCTTCAATGCCTTTCGATAGCAACAGGCACATATTCATCAAGCAACCACTTTGGAGGCACCTCGCCTTTCAAGGTATAACTTAATTTTGATATTCCTGTATTTGAAGGACAGATAGATGCATAAGCCCTAGACAAATGGATAAATCTTCTAGAAGGTTGTTTCTCTATTCAAAATTTTTTCGACAGAGAAAATACCACCTTCGCACTTCTTAAATATCTTCCCCATGTCAAACATTGGTGGGAAAATTACTAGGAGCAAAGTTCCACAAAGGAATCTGGAATATATGGGGCTGATTCCACTTGGGATTTTTTTGTGGATGCGGTAAAGGAATAGTATTACCCTATTGGCAACTATGAGGACCAACACATGAGATGGACCACACTACGGCAAGAGAGGGGCTAAGAAGTTCTGAAGTTCACCAATACCTTCCATAACTTGTGCACGAAGCTGGGTATCAAAGACTCTGAGTGACATTTGGTTCTGAAATACCACGGGGCTCTACACATATACATCCAAACTAAAATAGATTTTCTGGACATCTCATCACTCGGTGATGCTTATCGATATGCTATTAAAATCGAGCAAAAATTTAAGCACTAGAATAAATGGAAGTTCGGGTCTGCAAATCTGCAACAACCAAAGTATGACAAAGAAAACCCTAACAAATAGTCTCCTGAAAACCAGTCCAAGCCACGGGAAAAGAAGGGTCACGGGAAGACAAAGGACACTGGAAAATGGTGTGATTTCCACAAAATATCCTGGCACAACACCGATGAATGTCACTCAAAACAGTCATTGGTGGCCAAGATCAAAGACAAAGAGCTTAACCCTGATTCAGAATCTGATTCTGAAAATACTGGTAAAGGAAATATCATTGACGCAGACCCCACTACTATTGTCGCGACTGCAACAATTCAACAAGAAGAACCAATAGATCCTGAAGAGGGGGAGCTCCTTTTTCATTCACAAATGTGGGTGAAGGGGACCCCGTTGCATTTTATTGTTGACAGCAGAATCCAGAAGAACCTCATCTCAGCAGAGGTTGTCAAACAGCTAGGATAGTCGACAACACCATACCCGCAACCATACAACATCGGGTGGCTTCGCCAAGGATGAGATCTCCATGTCAGCCAGCAATGCCAATTTTCATATGGCATTCATCCCTTCAAGGATGAGGTATTATGTGATGTTGCCCCATTGGATGTCTATGATGTTCTCTTGGGCCAGCCATATATGTGGAAGCACCATGATGTTTATGAGTCTCGACCCCGTAGTGTCAATATTACTTTGGGGGTTCATCTTTATAGAATACTAGAGGTAGTTCTGACTACTGTTCCACCTAAAAAGTGTCGCAAGGTAGTATCTCATACTGCAAAATTTAGCTTCTTCACAATCTGTTTAAAAGA
>JASDQU010947301.1:7827-25905 GCA_032191745.1 Picea mariana
TCTTGTCTCAGATAATCATGAGTAGAAAAAAGTGGTCCCGACGCGGTGTCCGATGGGTTAAATAAGCAAGCGTCGTAACAGATTCTTCCAATGGGTAGGAATGCTTCCATCAATGCAAATTTGTCTGTTATGGCACGGTCTCAACATCCAATGATGGTCTATTCACCCATAAATGCATTTCCTAGTCGTTTCAGAGCATCTTTCTAATGGTCGGGGCACTTCCAGCTGTCATAAAGCTTCACCGAGGTGAAGTCCCATTCTACGTGGTTCTGTTGTTCTGGCGAGATTCAGAGCCTGCAAGCCTGCCTCCGTTGAAGTCTTCTCTATAACTTCCTGTAGCTTTTCTAACTTGGCTTTCTTCTCACTGAGATTCCTTGCCTTCTTTCTTATGATCAGAATCTCTCTAAATGTTTCTGGATTTCTCTTTCCATTCTTATTCCTATCTTCTTCTAGCATAGTAACTTCACGCTGCTAATATTCTCTCAAAGGGTTCAAAGTTAATGGCCCTTCTCTTATTAATTCATGGGTGGGCATTCTTCTTTCTTTCATAGATGGTCCTTCAAACTTTCTTGTGTCCTTTCAACCTCGACAACTAATTCTCTTGCCTTTTGTTGCTTCGACTCAACTTCTCATTCTTCTATCAGTCGATCTATTTTTCTAGCTATGAAATCTCTTAGTTCTTTCTTTTTCTTTTCATTATCTATTACCTCTGCTTTCCTCCTGATCTGATCTTTCTCAGTCCAAGTCTTACATGGAAAAAGGCAGAAAGGGGCATCGTTCTCAACAATCTCAATGAATTCAAATTCCTCTTTAGTCAATGTTCCATGGATGATAACAGGTACATTAGTAACTCTTCCACATAGGGTTATCATATTTCCTTTGAATAAACCTATCCTCCCCAATGAAGATACTATAGTAGGCTTTCCAAAAATTTCCCAAGTTCTTTCTATCATAATATTCACTTGTGTTTCCTCATCCAAGACATAGTCTATGTCAAAGTCTCCTATTCTCTTATCTATGCGTTGTTTTTCTTTCATGATCTTTGGTAAACTGACATCTTTGTGATCATTCATTGCTTCATTTAACTGTACTAATGTAGTATGAGCTTTATCTTATTCTTTTTCTTTGTGATTCTCTAACATGCTCTTATTCTCTTGACTCATGTTCATTTGTTCAACTTTAGCAATCATTCTTGGACAATCCTCAACTTCATGACCAACAATTTTACAACAAAGACAAATAGTACCTACACTAGGGAATTCCTTAGTAAGATGTCCCAGTCTTCTGCAGTTATAACATAGTGTCAATCCTCGATTTCTCTTGTATGTTCCCCAACTTCTCCTGTACTGCGCACTAGGATCAGAGTGCTAGACTTGCAATGTGCAAAAAATATTTCTAGGTTCCTGCATCCACTTATTAGTCCAAAAATTCTTTCTATCCATAGGAATAACATATCTTTCTTTATTTCTATCAAATTTATTCAGATCAAATCTTTCTTCTAACTGTACCCTAGCTTCCAGAATAGGAAAAAATCTATCAAACATACCTCGACTCATTCGTTTGAAACAAAAATTTCCACTTATCTGACAAAGAACAAAGTTTTACCTCTTTCAAGATCTTACCTCTTTTCTTCATATCGAGTTTCTTTCTTAGCACAAAGCTTCGTAATTCAAGTAGAGTACTGTTCTCTTCAGCAGCAGATCTACACACATAGCTCCTCTTTTCTACAATTCCCAACAATCACAGTTTCAGGTCCCGACAACTAAACCATTTTTTTCTACAGGGGCAGACCCAGGGTTCAACGCTTCAACAACGCACCAAAAAAACCCTAACTATCGACCCTTTCAGAAACATCTACGAAGCAGGTGAAGTCTCACCTGAGGTAGAGGTAGGCAGGGTTATAGGACTTAGGTGTCTGTAACCAAGCTAGGACACAAATCTGTGATTACAATTACTTCATAGAGTACTTAAGAACAACATGCATTATTTATCAAGTTCATTCACATCACAGAACAAACCCTAAGGATAGATGGATGCAGTAAGAATGACGAAAGAAACATCGCACTTAGCATCATAAGCTATATCTAGCACATTTAAAATAAATAAAGCACTAAGCATTCATAGATATATCTATCATACATAACAATCAATGCACTAAGTAGATACACATCATAAACATCATAGCACAAAGAAAATCATCAACACATGATATACATGGTTCACCCTAGTGTGGGGCTACGTTCACAAACTGCTTCCTCTTCTTTATCGGGCTTCAACCTCTTGCATTCATTTTCTCCTGTGCACTAAGCTATAGATCCAAGCTTTGCACTAGACAGGTGATCTGTGCACTAAGCACCATATCCATGTTCCCAAAATCAGGTCAAGGCACATAGCCAACTCCTTTATCAATCACATAGTCTTACATACACAGTCTATTGCACTAAGAAACCTAAAACTACTTTCCTCTTGCACTTAGCCAGTTACCTCTCCTCACTACATTACATTCTTTCTTATTTATACTTTTACATTCGCTTACAAAAAGGCCTAATCATGGGTAAACCCATGGGCCAACATCCCACAAACCCTAATACAAAACCCTAATGAACCCCTTGCTGAGTCCACAAATCAAGTGAGATCCCATGATCTCAGCTTCGCTTGGGCACTCCATCTTCGATTAGCCTGGCGAAGTCCAAAATCATGGTCAAACCTGACCAATGTTTCCTCAAAACTTGGTCGAGGGCCAACAATGACTTATCACATGGTTCTCATGTCACAACAATAGTCGATTTCATGCTTCCTAGCTTTGACAAGATTGGTCTATCCTCGTTAGATAGATCATTTCATATAAAATGTATCACATGCATATAGAAACTATGAGATGTTATCATCAATTCCAATTTCAAATTTTCTTACAAATATGTCACCCAAAGATTTCGAAATTTCACATTTTGTTTTCATATCTGTTCCACCCATGAACCACATTCACAAGTATGGGATTTTCCTTCCCATAGAGGTTTTGTATCAACATGTAATTGGTCTTCCTTATGGGCTTACAACACTGCCATATCCAATACCTTTCTTCCTACAATTTCAACTTCAATGAGCCAAACAATTGTTAGTTCCCATGCACATTATAATTTCATTGCATACTTGCAGTGGCTCACAAACAATTTCAGAATTATGCATACTAACAATCAAATTCATTTACTCAAAAATGAAATATCATTCCCTACTCATGATTTACTTTAGCATACCAAGAATTTTAACATGCAATCAAACATCAAATGAATTTAATCAATGTGCCATTGCCCATGGTCACATTCACACATAATGAACCCTTGCATTGATTTTTTAGATTGTTATTTTTCACATTTGGCACTTTTCCTTTTTGGGTTGGAAATCAACCAACATTTTACCACATGGTTCCTTTATACATATTTATTTTTATAGCAGGACTATGTTTTCCCTACTTCAGTTGATCATTATCTCAAATCAACATATATGAAACTAAAAGTTTCACATGAATGCATTCAAGCATTCTTCCTTCATTGGTAACCAGGGTGACAACACTCATAGCCACCCAAATTCTCTTTTCTTTGGCACCTCTACAATTCAAGTAGAGTATTGGAAGGTCCTCCTTCCTTATTGGGAAATCCATTGTCCTTCCTCTTATGCAAGAATGCATTTCCTCAATGCATTCAATTCAATGTGCTACCTATGAGCATTTTTTTCCTAATCACCCTTCATTGGTCAATGTACCCATGATACTACTTATTAATGAATTTTCTTGAAAGGATTGTAAATCCTCCTTGACCGACATAAATTTCATGTCTTTATTATTCATATTTTTCTTTCTCTAAATCTTACCCTGTTTGGGTAGCAAAAGCATACAATATTCGTTCAAAATTATTTTCATGAAATCTTTTAGATAATAAAATACTTCATAGGGGACTCTTACCAAATCCCTTCATACCTTATGCTAGATAGGCATGAACACTTTTATACCTGTTTTTGTTGCCAACACCCTCTCTGATATTACCTCATCAGTGGTGCTTTATGGATACTTTTAAGTCCCTTCAACAAATTTCAACAACAACCTTCTTGTATTCATCCTCTTCTTGAGGTTGTTCATCACTGGTAACTGTCTTTCCTAATAGTTCCAATTTCTTTTTATTTATGACACACATCACAAATATATTAGTTGTTATGTAGAATAAAAAATCATGTATCATAGAATTTAAATCATTAAAAAAAATTCAGGTATGCCCCAACATATCTCTATGCACTCTACCACATTACTCCTTAATGTGTTAGATAGTGCAATCACAATCCAATTTTCAGTCGTATTCTATAATCATACAACTATCAACATCCTTATGCCAAAACACTTACCTGCATCAGTAGATAAGTCTCTCATACCAGAGAAATACAATAAACAACAAGGAAGGAGCTAATGAACTCTTCCCTTAACCAAATCCTTCTAAACAGCCCTGGACTTTCAGTCCAACTGAGTTATTTTCCAAGGCCTCACTGCCTTTAATTAACACAACTTAACTAAGCCTATTCATTCAAACATACTTATTTATTTATTTTTCTTTTACTAGATGTACTTGTTTCTACAACTACTCTTTTAAGGTTTACAACTTTGTTAAACAATTCATAGTTTTAGGGTGAGAAAAGTATTCCTCCTTTTCTCCTTCTTTTCTTCTACAATTTAGTCCATGTTGGGATTTACTTGCTCTTTTCCTTGAAAATTCTTTGTTGGTGTAGGCCTATTTTGGGAGAGAAAAGTTTATTTTTTGCATAGGCCTATTTTGGGAGAAAGAAGTCTATTTTGGGGGTAGACCTATTTTGGGGAAGATAATCCTATTTTTGGAGCGTGCACCATAGGTGGTGGAAAACCAACATGCAGAAAAAAGAAGGAAAAGTAGCATGCAGAAGGTGGAGGAAAAGAAGCGTGCCACACATGCAGACAATCTTAGCCATTTTAGGGTTAGATTTTTGGACATGAATGTAATGGCTATAAGCCATTAGAATAATATAAATAAATTCCTAGGAGGTCTAGGAGCTTTGTTCGTTGGTTGATTGGTCAAGGAGATATAGTTTTGGTATGAATAAGCTAGTTTTTGAGGGTTAGGTCATAGGCTGTGGAGCCTGATGTGGTCTAGTCCACCTCATAGAGGGTACTTACCCTCCTTTTTTATTGTAAACCTGAAGAATGTATTGTACACAATGCATATTTTGTAGATCAATGAATAAAAAAGAATAAGAGATAGATATATGTGGACGTATCCCTAGGAGGGGTGAACCGCAATAAATCTATTGTATTTATGTGTCATGAATGGTTGTTTTACTGTTATATTATTTATCAATTAAAGAATGAATGGTTAATTTTGTTATGAAAATATGCATGCATATTTTGATGAATGACTGAATACTAGATTTAGATGAATGAATAATAATGATGATATGTGAGGAAAAATATTAGAATACAGGCCCAATCCCTTCCTTGACTGCAGACACCTGAGTTGTGCAGTCCCTTATAAAGCTATCTCCAGTGAGACTGCATTGTGCACTTAGTGCACAACGTTTCCTTCTGGTTTACTAGGACGGTCGATAGTTTGAGGGTTTTGTTGGAAACCTATTGAGATAAGAACTTGGGTCATCCTAAGTGTCCAACAAATGGTTATGTTGCCGAATGGAACTACATAGGATCGATTGGAAGGGATCTGTTGAAGAAAAACACCCAGAATGAAAATGTAGAAAGGAATGTCCAGGCGATGGAATCAAATGAAGGTGGAGATTGAAATATGGTTAAGGAGAAAGGAACTCAAGTTTGCGCAGAAAGACAACATAAACCCTAAATATACACTACGTAAATATCTCTAAAAATATGTGTTTAGTGACTTGCATGAAGCATTTTTCTATGAATTCCTGCATCTGTTACAGGAGTGGTTATTGAGGTTGAAGGAAAACCATCCTACTAATTGCATTAGATAGCTAGAGTGGCATTATGTGGAGATCGCATAGTTGTAGCAAGTCAATAATAAATTTACACATGCACTATATTTTTGGTTAGAAAATATTATTGCAGGGTTTATCAGTGAATTTGTGGTTGATACTGCGAAGTCGTACACTACTACAAAGAAATAATTTTTGAAAGGAACCAGAGGTAGGTACATCATATCACTATATACTTCCATAAATATTTTATTATATGAAAAAGGTGTGATGGCCATGGAATCAGACAACTAAAATTCCTTGCGTGCATGGGGGAAGGGGGGGGAGAACTGACATGAGTCTAAGATATGGACATGGAGCTATATAAGGGGAAGAAGAAGGAGGCCATGGACCCAATCATGATGTATGAGGACCTGACAAATTAGGTAATGGAAAAATCTGGAACGATGCGTAGTGGTAGACCTTACCAATATAAGATGAATAACAAAAAGAAGTCCATAGCCGACAGAGAGGGCTTGGCGAGCGATGAATAAGAGGTAGAGGATCTATGGGATGTGGATAATATTGATGAAATCTTATGAGAAACATATGAAAGGAAAATAAGAGGTCTAGGGTTAGGAATAGAAGGTCGAACTCTAGTCCAGATCACAGTTAGTGTGGAACCTACAACCCCATGTGTGACTAATACACCTGACGGAACACAAGCTTTTAGACAACTGATTTTTAGTAGAAGAGGGGAAAAAGGTCAAGGGTCCAATAAAAGAAAAAAAAATATGGGTACAAGTTCAGGAAGTAACAATCAACTATATACACCGTGCAGAGGCAGTAGTTCAACACAATTCAAAATGGCAGGAGTAGATTCCACTATCAGAATACCAGATTTTGGGGCGAGGAATCAGAAGACCCTAAGAAGAATTTATTAATCTGTGAAAAGACATGGGAAGAAAATTAGGTCATTGACGAGGATACAAAATTCACGTTGTAGTCCATAACACTTAGAGACTGTGTTTTAGACTGGTACATGTGCCTTGATGTAAATAGTCTAGAAAGAGCACCAAAGACTGTCGCAGAGGTGAAAAAACTATTGGTCAATGAATTTCAGAAGCCAATCTCACAAGACTAGTACATGAAAGAGATGATCGAGATAAAAAAGAAACCAAGTGAGTTTGTATGGGATATTGATCAAAGGTTTAAATGTTTGAAAGGTAAGTTGAAGTACTCTATTACTGACATGCATCATAGGAAGTTATTTGTGAACTCACTATTACGACACTTGAATTATCCTTTGAGATAATAAAAGTTTCAAACTCAGGAAGAGGTGCTGCAAGAAGCCCTACAATTGGAAGAAAACCAATATCAACATACGAATCCAACAATAGAAGAGATGAAAGAGGATCTAAAGAATCTGACATTTTAGTTGAACCAAAATAAGGGGAAATAGAAGAGATAAATTGTTTGGTGTACATAATGTAGGACATAAGGAAACCATAAGAATGAATGTCAACCTTTTCACAGTACTTGGTAGCATGGGTGAAAAACCCCTTGCCAATAGGAGGAACATGGTGTGAAATTTGTAAGACACACAGCCATGATCCATATCATTGTCCTATGATGCAAAAGTATAATACAGTACCAAAACATTCTTACTGAAATTTTTGCAAATCAGTGGGTCATGATGACAAGGACTATAGAATGATGGAATTGATGAGAGAGATAACTTCAGACACCTACATAGTGCAAGAAGAGATGATGATAGGCCAAGGTGCACCACAATTCACTAATGCACAACCACAATTCAATTTCGCGTAGCCACAATACAACAATACACAACCATAATATAATCTAGTGCAGTATAACCAGATACCCCAATACAATGCACCACGGGGAGATAGAGGTGGATTCAGAGGTGGAGGTCAAGGCAGAGGAGTATTTGGACGAGGTAGAGGGATAGTAGTCTGCCACAATTTTCAACAACTAGGACACTATGCAAGAGACTATCCACTTCCACCTATGACATGTATGTATTGTTGTGCAATAGACCACGACATAGAGGACTGCCCAACACTATTGGGAAAAATATAGGAAAAAAGGAACCAGAACAATCAGAATGTCTAGTGGATTTCTGCATAATCTAGGGATGATGGTAATAATATCAACATAGTTACTTGAGGAGGATCCAAGACGGGAGATGATGCAACAAAACAAGATCGATATCAACACCAGTGGGTCAAGAATAACACTGATCCACAAAATAATTTTGACGCGTGGAAATAAAAGGAGATGTTTAAGGAAGCCATACAAGAGATTCTAAAAGACAACATTTCATTTAAATCAATTTCACAACAAACTCATGATCCACCAATGTACGAGATTCCACCTTTAATGGATCACACCAGCAAAGGAAAATCTTCAGAGAAAGTAAGTAACCTAAATACTTTTCTGCAATCATGTGTAAAGTTATTGAATGATCCATCATCCATCAAGGTCTTACATAATTTTATAGAAACATGCAACACAAAAGTAGAAGGGAAGTTAGAACATAAGACAATTAATCATCTCTATACGAGAAGAAGAACAAGTAGGGAATTCAGATTAAATTCCAACATTCGGGATTTCAATATGGGATATATCATACTTGATTTAGGCTCTGAAGTGAATGCCTTACCTAAGAAGACATGAAAGTGTATGGGGGAACCCACATTATAATATTCACCTATCCAGTTGAAATTGGAAAATCGACATAGAGTATTACCAATTTGAAGACTTAAAGGTGTGACAGTAGAGCTAGATGGAATGTGCACAATGGAATATTTCAAGGTTATAGAAATATTAGATGGCACAACACCCTACCCAACATTACTTGGATAGGATATGATCAACTGAATACATGGAAAATGACTTTTGAATCAGGAGAGTACAGAGTGATTTCACCATTATATCCCTCAAAAGGAGAAAGGTTTTTATAGGCAACATGTTTGGACTTGGAAGAAATAAATCGGTTATATAGGACTACTGGGTGAGAATAAGACTATGTCAACCCAACGACATATGGGGTACTTAGTTGGAGAAGCATTACATTGTGTGCCTTATACTAAGATACAGGTCTGGAAAATTGACAGCAAAGACTACATGAAGTCTCCAGAAGTAGGTGCACAAGAATAGACTGCACAGTAAGTTGGTTTGGTATAGAGATAAGGGAACCTCCCACTTTTCATGGCTTGAACGACTTACAATAATTCTTGACAAATTACGAGGAATAAGTTTTGGAAAATTAGAGGTTGTTAGCTATGGATATTGCACTCAAGGCAACACCTGCAATATGGTGCGACAAAAATAAGAAAAAAAATCAAGACTAGTATCAGTGTAAAAGGTTATTACGACTAGATTTGGTGCATAACAGGGGAACAATACATTGCAGAAATATGATCGGCAAGGAAGACCAGCTGGGCACATAGAGAAATGCATGACCCATTGGAGGTTGACACCACTACAAGAATGGACTCATTACTTTATTCATACATTAGAAGGGATACCAGGGAACTGGTACATAGACCAGGAAATGCAC
Source organism: Picea mariana (assembly GCA_032191745.1). Taxonomy (NCBI): domain Eukaryota; kingdom Viridiplantae; phylum Streptophyta; class Pinopsida; order Pinales; family Pinaceae; genus Picea; species Picea mariana. The sequence goes on from JASDQU010947301.1 coordinate 17,354, forward strand.
AGAGGCACTACATAATGGGCAATATTACAATAGAATTTTTTGGTAACTTTCTCATTTGAGCATGAGAACCCCAATATTGATTCATCCTTAAAGTTGATACATGGAATGAGACTTTTTTAGGAACATGAAGTGGAAATTAAAACATAATATCAACAACAGAACAAATAGAAAGGAAAAGACTTACTCTCATGTTATCACATTGCAGAGGAAGCACTAGATGAAGATGATCCACACAACATCCCGATAACAGAGATGGAAGGAAAACGAGAGGTGTAAGTTCCATCTCTGGAGTTAGAGGCATTTGCTGCACCAATTAAGGCCAGGAAAGTCAACATTGAGACAAAATAAAACCCTAAAATGGCAAGCATTGGAGACTATTGGGATGAGTAGACACTATAAAGGATAACAAAATTACTATGCAAATATAGTAACTTGTTTCCAACAACCTTTACAGAGATGAAGGGAATAATAGGTGAGTTGGGTGAGATGAATATACCCCTAAAACTATATGCTAGACATGTTAGAAAAATACCTTACATGATGAATCTAGTATATAAGAAAAAATTAAAAGCATAACTTGACCAAATGCTAGAAGATGTTATCATAGAGCCAGTGGAAGAATTGAAATGGATCAGTTCCATGGTATTCTAGGAAAAGAAACAAGGGGGAATAACAATTTGTGTAGATCTAAGGAAATTGAATGATGCTTTATTACATGATCCTTTTCATACCCCTTTTACAGATGAGGTCTTGGAGAATGTGGGAGGTCATGAAGCATATTCATTTACATATGGATTCTCAAGTTATCATCAGATTAAAATATCTCTTGAGGATAGGCACAAGACTACATTTTTTATAGAATGGGGATCCTATCAGTACAATTATTCCCTTTGGAATGAAGAATGCACCAACTATATTTTCAAGGGTGGTCATAACTTCTATTAAAGATTTCATACATAAGTTCTTAGAAGTATATTTGTATGAATGGATTGCTTTTAGTATTTTGAAAGATCATGTAAAAGTATTAAAACTAATGTTGGAAAGATGCAAGAAATGTTAGATATCATTAAACATCAATATATTCATTTTCATTACACCTTTTGAGATATTTTTAGGACATGTGGTATGTAGACAAGGGTTACTGGTTGACCCTTATAAGATTGGTGTAATTGTGAAGTTGCCACCACCGAAGTTAGTACACCAGTTAAGAGCCACACTTGGACATACATGGTACTACATGAATTTTATCAAGGGGTATGCACAAATTACCATGCCAATGGAAAAAATGTTGAAGAAGGACACCAAATTTCAGTGGAACAAGGATTTTCAGTAGGGATTGGATAGTTTGAAGGATAATATGGTGACAACAAATATTTTAGTGTTTCCAGTCTGGGAAAAGACATTTCATGTGCATGTAGATGCATCAACAATAACACTTGGAACAATTTTGGCACAGCTAGGAGCAGGTGACTTAGATCATCTTGTAGCTTTTGCAAGCAGGATGTTATTAGACTCAGAACATAATTACAACACAACATAAAGAGAAGGTCTAGCCATGGTGTATGCACTGCAAAAATTCAAACACTACTTATTGGAAAAGCACTTTAAAATGTTCATAGTCATTCTTCCCTCAAATATCTAGTCAACAAGCCATTATTGGGGGGGAGGATCTGTAGATGGCTATTATTTTTCTAGGAATTTGATTTTGAGGTAACAGTTAAACTAGGGAAGATGGATGCAGGATTAGATCACTTATAAAGAATAACCAAAGGATAAGAACCCACTAACTTAGAAGACATATTCCCTAATGCACAATTATTTTCAGTATAAATAGTTGGTGAGCACTTTGTTGATATCATTGAATTCTTTAGTACAGGAGTTTCACCAAAGGAGTTTAATACCACAAAGAAGAAAAACCTTGTAGTCAGAGTTGCATACTATCAATTAATTGTAGGTCATTTATAAAAGTTGGGAGAAGACAACATTTTGAGAAGGTGTGTGATGGAACATGAACGATCCATGGTTCTAGCAGAAGCTCATGAAGGTATAGCTGGAGGAAACTATATAGAAAGGATACCACATAGAAGGAATTGCATGCAGGTTTATGTTGGCCAACAGTTCACAAGGATGCAAAAGAATATTGAAAGAACTCTTCATGTATTTGACAAGTGGGAAATAGATTTTTTCGGACCTATTAATCCACCAAAAAGAAGGTTAGGAGCAAGATACATCATTACTGCGACAAAATATTTAACGAGATGGGAAGAAGCAACACTAGTGAAGGATTGTAGCATAGAGACAACAATGCACTTCTTATTTGAGAAGGTGATTACAAGATTTGGATGTCCCATATTTTTTATGAGTGACCAAGGAACCCATTTTATTAATAGTACCATCTAGGATATGAATGAGTAATTTGAATTCTATCACTAGAAGAGTACACCATATCATCCTCAGGAAAATGGGATAGTATAATCCTTCAACAAGATTTTGGAGAATACCTTGACAAATATATGTAATGTGAATATAGATGATTGGGATTTAAAAATACCAGCAGTATTATGGGCATACATGACTACATACAAGAAGTTGACAAGACAGACACCATTCAGATTGGTGTATGGACAAGAAGCAGTGGTTCCATTAGAGTTTTTGGTACCTAGTATGAGTGTAGAAACAATTAAAAATATGATAGAAAGAGGTACAATACAAGATAGGTTAAGTCAACTAATGGAACTGGAAGAAGACAGGATTCTGGCAGGATTCCACCAAGAGGTGCAGAAAGCAAGAGACAAATCTTGGAATGATAGACACATAAAGAACAAGGGATTTAAGGAGGGAGATCTAGTTCTCCTCTATAACATTTTTTTTTTGCAACATTCTGGTAAGTTTCGAATGCATTGGCTAGGGTCATACGAAGTGACGTATTCCACAGATGGAGGATTTGTGCAACTAATGGACTTAATAGGAACATAATTGCAAGTAATGGTGAATGGTAGTCGACTAAAACTGTATAGGGATAGTCGACCTTCTAACTCTCAGTAGTTGTAGCATAGTAAGGAAGCCATGTGTATAGTGTACTATATTAGAAATTAGGAAAGAAAAATTACAAGAATACATAAAAAGAAAAAAAATAAGAAAAATACAAAAAGAGGAGGAAGTTGGTTGAATGGTAAAAAATTGGAAAAATTTGTGCACAGTAAACAAATGTAGAGCAGTAAACCTCAACATCGTTCGCAAGGAAAATTAGACGCCGCGCAAATGACTAGAAAAAGTGAAAACTATGGCAGAACATTAATGAACGAGTCTATAAAGAGGGAAAAGCACATGTGAGTTCAACACATAGTGACTTTTTAGCAAAGAGAGAGTTGGAGAATGTGACCTAGGAGAAATTTTGCGAAGCAGAGAGAAATTGACCAGTCTGTATCCAACATGACACCTCCAAAGGTTGGAGGCCCAGGGCGATATACTAGGGTTACTCGAAAGGTTGGAAGAAGGAAGGAACAAATGATAGAGCCCAAGAACGTGGTTGAATTAGAAGATGTCACAACCTCGACGACAGATTCGTTCATCCCAAATAAAGTAGAGGAGGAAACCTTGAAGGGTGCACAAGGAAAAATGGGTTAGAGCTCCGAAAATGAAAAAAGGGTAGCACAAACCCTAGCCCAGAAACACCTTTTGAACTTGAGGGAATGAAGGGCCAACAATAGGGTCATGTCAAAGGGGAAGTGTTGGTCGAGGACATTAAAAACCAGCCGAAGATCGAAGGAGAGGAAGAATACATGACAAAAAAATGATAGAAGGCCACTTAGCTTTTGGGCAGAAAAGAAAGGCACATGATGTAGCAAAGATCACACTCCCATACATCCTAGACATCGTGGTCACTATGGAGGATATGCTTGGGAAAGTGCCAAAGCTGAGATACTCTGACCATGATGTTTGAGACATGCCAAAGTTTCCATACCTTGCAGAGGAAACTTATTTGGTGGACATGGGGGAGATAGGACCCCTAGGAAGACCCATCATGGATCTCGTGTAGTGGATAGAAAGGCTCTACAATTCCAGTATCATGAACCTCCTGGACATACTACACTTTGGGTGCGGTAAGAATGTGGGACTATGTTTGAAGTAGTTGTTGGCCAGGGTACATGGAGGTATCCTTTGGATGGATAGTCTAGTCCCCATTGATGTGGAATTTATTTCCAATATTACAGGGTTTCCCACTATTGGGACACAACCCGAACAGTACCTAGAGAATAAAGCACGAGAAAAATAAATTGCAGAGATAGTGAAAGCGCAGTTTGGAAAAAAAAGGGGGAACCAGGGAATAGTCCTCAAATACATCAACAACATCGTGATGAGGTTTTTCAACAAGCTAATTTCTTGCAAATTGTTGAGGAAATGAAGGAAAGAAGAGGCCCCGACATGAGTCATAGAAGTAGTTGTGTAGTGAGAAAAAGGGGTAATGTTTAGTTGGGTGTCATACCTCTTAAACCAATTTTTTATTGAATTAAAGCATGTGCAGGAAAATGGAACTGAGTTCCATTATTGCTGGCTCCTCATCCTCATCACTTTGGTAGCTTGGAAGGAACCAAAGTTCTGATATTTTCTAGATAGGAAGGGGAAGTGCTACGAAGAAAGATATGAAACCCTTTGGCAAGCCAAGGATACTAAGAATTAACAAGAAAATAGTGCAGTGTTTTCCATGGTTCTAGAAGACATACAATAGAGAATGAAAAATGTATGGAGGATTCATATTGAGGTGGACCAGAAGAACGAATGGATTTCCAGGTTTAAGGCATCCAAACATCACATGTGGATCCAAGCCACAAGGGACCCAAAGAAAAAATGGTTTGAAATGCAGTACTACATATCAAGGGAAGAGGTCAACTGGATCATCAAAGACCGTCTTGTGCAGTGGAAGGTGCCAGCAAAAAATAAAGAAGTAAAACCCAAGGAAAAAATAGAGGTTGACACATCAACAAATACAAGTAGTCTGACTAACAACACCAGTAAGTCTATAGATCCTCTCAAGCATTAGGAAGTAATGCCGCAACAAAAAATCGCAGGAGGAAAGAAATAATGTCAAGGAAAGAAGTCAAGGGCGATGATAAGAATGGACAAACCTCTCGGCCTAAAGAAGAGGATGCAAAAAAGAATAAGAGTGGAGCACATCCCTCATAGACAAAGAGAACTGCAACGAAAGAGGAGAAAACATGCAAGAAGATGAAATACCATAAGAAGCCTCCAATCATCACCATTATAAAGGATGATGTCGAGCTAGTGGCAAACAAAGTACATGATAGGGGAGAAGATGTTGTACGTACAATAGAGGCATAGAGGGAGGATATTATGGCTAAGGGGGGGGAATTCTATGATACTCTACAAAGGCTGCAAATTTCTACAGTGCAACAATTTATAGCACAACAACCCGAGAAGACACAATAGGTGCTTGTGTAGAAGGAATGAGAGGAAACAATGGAGATAGTGGTGTAGGGCAGCGACACATTCAAGGTCACACAATAGATGTTGCAAGTTGATGAGGAGACAACATGGAAGATGGTTGGGGAAATCAACCAACTTGAGTTGGTGGATGCACAGATAGCTACAAAGGTGCTATATAGACTATAAGAAAGTGTGATGGAATAAGTCCAATCCAAATCCCGCGTAGATGCCACCAACTTGGAAGTTGGTAGGGAGGTTGCAGAGGTGTTACAAATTACCTGTGAACAGTTGAATCTGGAGAAGGAGGAGGAGAATAAATGCGTAGAAAAGTTAGAGATGGGACTGATCACAATCTATAAAAACATTCCAAACTACACATAGGAGCCATAAGACACACCAGAAGGGATGTTTCAGAAGATTGTGTAGCTCATGGAGAGATACCAAGAAGAGATCACATAGAGCATGAAGAAATTGACTCCCAGTACACCTCTCAAAGTCAGATATCAAAGACAATAGGAGGCCACTGTGCACATAGACAATATTGCACAGGAATTTAAGGTCATGGTAGAATTTTATGGCTAGACTTCTCAAATGTGGAACAGTATGGAAGAAGACAAGAAAATACAAAAAATGGACTAGAAGAAAGATAATATTACGAAATATATTAAGGAATTAAAGTATCAGCATAAGTTAATGGCCATCCTAGAGAGGATGAGAAGTACACAGGATATGAAGAACTTGTAGGCAGAGTTGAAGGTTGCATAAGCAGGAAAGCAAGCAAGACAGGCATAGATGGAGCCATTATAGTAGGAAGTAGAGGGGATGATAAAAAAACTGCAATATGAGAAGGGGGAGATCAAGCAAGTACATGTAAAATGCAGCGTAGTGCTGGCAGATCACATTACCATGAAAAGTCTGTAAAAGATGGCAAAGCAACACACACAAGTGAAAAAGAAAGTCAATCAATTGGAAAAGGTGTTCCAGTAGTTGAAGCTAGCCATCCAGAGTGTAAACTAAGGTGCAGTGGGTTGGGATGAGCCACATATCAGTGTTGGGGGCCTATTGGCACATACCTATTTTGGGAGAGAAAATTATATTTTGGTTACAGGCCTATTTTGGGAGAAAGAAGTCTATTTTGGGTGTAGGCCTATTTTGGGTAAGAGAAGCCTATTTTTGGAGCACTTTCCATAGGTGGGGGAAAAGAAGCATGCAAAAATATAAGGAAAATAAGCATGCAGAGAAAGAAGAAAAATAAGCACTTGGAAGGTGGAGGAAACACAACATGCCGCACATGCAGACAAACATATGCATGTTAGGGTTAGGGTTTTGGACATGAATGTAATGGCTATAAGCTAGTAGAATAGTATAAATAAAGGCCTAGGAGGTCTAGGATATTTTGGTCGTTGTCTTATTGGTCAAGGAGATATAGTTTTGGTTTGAATAAGATAGTTTTTTAGGGTTAGGTCATAGGCTATGGATCCTAGTGTGGTCTAGTCCACCTCACAGAGGGTACTTTACCTCCTTTTTATTGTAAACCTAAAGAATGTAATTCATGCAATGCCTATTTTCTAGAACAATGAATAAAAGAGAAGAAGAGATAGATATTTGTGTACGTAGCCCCAAGGGGGGTGAACCACAGTAAATATACTATGTTTATATGTCATGAATGGTTTTTTTACTATTATATTATTTATCAATTAAAGAAAGAATATTTAAGTTGATTATGACAACATACATGCATAGTTTGATGAATGATTGGATACTAGATTTAGATAAATGAATAATAATGATGATGTGTGAGGAAAAGGATAAGAATACATGCCCAATCCCTTCCATGAATGAATACACCTTATTCATGCATTCCCCCATANATATGAGAAGGGGGAAATCAAGTAAGTACATGTAAAATGCAGCGTAGTGCTAGCAGATCACATTACTGTTGAAAGTCTGTAAAAGATGGAAAAGCAACAAACACAAGTGAAAGAGAAAGTCACTCAATTGGAAAAGGTGTTCTAGTAGTTGAAGCTATCCATCCAGAGTGTAAACTAAGGTGCAGCGGGTTGGTATGAGCCACATATCAGTGTTGGGGGCCTGTTGGCGCATACCTATTTTGGGAGAGAAAATTATATTTTGGTTGCAGGCCTATTTTGGGAGAAAGAAGTCTATTTTGGGTGTAGGCCTATTTTGGGTAAGAAAAGACTATTTTTGGAGCACTTTCCATAAATGGGGGAAAAGAAGCATGCAAAAATATAAGGAAAATAAGCATGCAGAGAAAGAAGGAAAAGAAGCACGTGGAAGGTGGAGGAAACACAACATGGTGCACATGCAGACAAACTTATGCATGTTAGGGTTAGGGTTTTGGACATGAATGTAATGGCTATAAGCTAGTAGAATAGTATAAATAAAGGCCTAGGAGGTCTAGGATATTTTGGTTGTTGTCTTATTGGTCAAGGAGATATAGTTTTGGTCTGAATAAGATAGTTTTTTTAGGGTTAGGTCATAGGCTATGGATCCTGGTGTGGTCTAGTCCACCTCATAGAGGGTACTTTCCCTCCTTTTTTATTTTAAACCTGAAGAATGTAATTCATGCAATGCCTATTTTCTAGAACAATGAATAAAAGAGAAGAAGAGATAGATATTTGTGTACATAGCCCCAAGGGGGGTGAACCACGGTAAATATACTATGTTTATGTGTCATGAATGGTTTTTTTACTATTATATTATTTATCAATTAAAGAAAGAATATTTAAGTTGATTATGACAACATACATGCATAGTTTGATGAATGATTGGATACTAGATTTAGATTAATGAATAATAATGATGATGTGTGAGGAAAAGGATAAGAATACATGCCAAATCCCTTCCATGAATGAAGACACCTTATTCATCCATTCCACCATAAATCTCTCTCGTGTGAGATTGCGTTGTGCACTCTGTGTGCAACATTTCCTTCTGATTTACCTCGAGGGATGATAGTTTGAAGGTTTTGTGGGAAACCTATTGAGATCGGAACCTCGGTCAGCCCAAGTGTCCAACAATATTTATTAGGTTCACTTTAAACTTCTTGGTAAATCAACATGCTACAACAACAATATTTTTTTTTT